>CAIGRP010033993.1:0-24435 GCA_903798385.1 Fraxinus cuspidata
AAAATAGAACTGTAATGGAGATGGCTAGGTGTTTGTTGATTGAGAAAAATGTTCCCAAGGAGTTCTAGGCTGAGGTAATTAACACTACTGTTTATCTCCTCAACCATTTGCCTACAAAATCATTGGAGAAGAAAACTCCATATGAAGCTTGGAATTATGTCAAACTAGATATCTCACATTTGAAGGTGTTTGGGAGTGTTTATTGCACTCACATTCCTAGTGCAAAGAGAGATAAGCTAAGTGAAAAGGCTGAAGTTGGGATATTAGTTGGATATTGCAACAATGCTAAGGGATATAGGGTGTTCAATCCTCAGTCAAAGAAGGTAATCTCCAGCAGGGATCTTAAAGTGGATGAAAATGCAATATGGAGTTGGGAAGATAGTTTACTTGTCAAAGCAAAAACAAATAATCTAATCCCTCAGAACATAGATGAAGAAATCAATGAAGATGAGGTGGAACCTGATGATGATTCAGATACAGACAATGGCAGAGCAAAGATGAGGCCTTTAGTAGACATTTATGCAAGGTGTAATGCTGCAATTGTAGAGCATGCAAGCTTTGTTGAAGCAGCTAGGTCATCTGATTGGATGGCTACAATGGAGGAAGAAATCAGAATGATGGAAAAGAAAGACACTTGGGAATTGACTAACATACCACTAAATAAGCAAGTGAATGGGGTTAAATGGGTGTATAAAATGAAGTTAAACCCTAATGGATTTGTTAACAAGCTGAAAGCAAGACTAGTTATCAGGGGTTATGCTCAGAAGTATGGAGTGGATTTCACAGATACCTTTGCTCCAATTGCAAGGTATGAAACAATAAGATTACTAATGGCTATGGCAGCTCAAAAAGGTTGGAAAAATGGCAACTTAAATGAAAATATTTTTATTGAACAGCCTGAAGGTTTCAGGGTTGATGTAATGGAAGATAAAGTATATCTTCTAAAGAAAACATTATATGGATTAAGGTAGGCTCCAAAGGCATAGTATAGCATAATCGATGAGTATCTAACCTGCCTTGGTTTTATTAAAAGCTTGAATGAACAAACTTTGTATGTGAAAGAAAGAAAAAGGATCTGGTTATCATTTCCTTATATGTGGATGATCTGTTAATCACAGGCAACAACTATGCATTGATTGAAGGTGTAATGAATGATCTGAAGAAGGCATTTGAAATAAAAGACTTGGGGGAGATGCAATACTTTCTTGGCATGGAAATTAGTCAGTCTAAGGAATTTTCATATGCTAAAAGAAATATGCTAAGGAGATACTGAAGAAGTTCAACATGGAAAATTGCAAGCTTGTAGCCACCCCCCACTAATTCAGAATGCAAAATTGCTGAAGGATGATAATGCCGAGAAGATAGATGGCAAAAGTCTATAGAAGTATTGTTGGGTGTCTACTCTATCTTACTGCAAGCAGACCTGATGTTACATATGCTACAAATATTCTATCAAGGTTCAGAGAAGAGCCAAGTGAATTACATTTTCAAGCTGCCAAGAAAGTTCTAAGATACATCAAGGGAACTAAGGACTTAGGAATCTAGTTCAAAAGGTGTGAAAATTGGAAGTTAATTGGCTTCACAGACAGTGATTGGGCAGGGTGTCCTGAGGATATGAAGAGCACATCTGGATATATATTTTACTTGGGTTCAAGTATCATTTGCTGAAATTCGATGAAGCAAAAGACAATGGCTCAATCAATAGTTGAAGCTGAATACATTGCTGCATTAGAGACCACCAATCAAGCTGTTTGGCTAAGGAAAGTAAAGATTTAAAGCATAAATAAGATGAAACTACTATCATTAATTGTGACAACCAGTCTGCAACAGCAAGGGTTTGGAACCCTGTGTTTCATGGAAAAACCAAACACATTAAAATTAAGTATTCAATCAGAGAGGCGCAAGAAAGGAAAAAGTTTGAAATGTTGTATTGCAGATCAGATGAACAAATTGCTGATATATTAACAAAGTCATTAGGAAAGGGAAGTTCAAAACACTAAGAGATTCCTTTGGTGTTTCCAGCAAAAATGTCAAGGAGGAAATTTGAGTGTAGCATGACATTTTAGCTGTGTCAATCCTTGATAAAGAGTGTAGCATGACATTTTTGCTATCACATAAGTATGTTTTTGTAATCATCATTCACTATTTTATAGTACATGGTTGGTAGTGTATTTTTTTGAATTGTAGGCTAAGTATGGCTTTATGGAAAAGCTGTCAAATGTAAGACTTGTAGTAGGTAAAGTATGGAAGTCTAGTTGGTACTAAAAAACCTTTTTTTTGTAAAGATTATATAAAATGCAATGAAATAAACCAGCCGAGTAGAACTATTGGTGATCTTTTCATTCTCTTTGTATTTTTCTTCATATACTTTCAAAAATGAAATGTGCAACTGCAAAGTATGATAAAAACGAAAACGAGGATTGTTTAGAAAAAAATGGGGTGAATAACATCTTTTATTGATAAGACGAAGACAAAAAGGAAATATACAGAATGACTGGATTTCTTTACCGGTGAATGGTAGTAATCGGGGATTGAGGTTTCAAACCTGGCATCGACACGTGTCATCGACTTCATAGTTTTTTTTTCTGTTCAAATTTTTAGACGCAATCGTGAATCCCAATATTTTCACAATTTTATTTGAACATCTTATTACTGAGGCTTTAATTTAATGATTCAAAAATTATATTTTTTTTTTACCCTTCAAGTTTGTTTAGCTTAAGATGATTAGTAATAATATTCGGGGCATGAAGCTGTCAACTCTTCGGCATGTTCTAAGATCCAGCCTTGCTTTGAAGCATAGATTGGGTTGTCAATGAGCCAAGCCGATCTGAGCTGAGCCGAGTCGAGCCACGAGCCGAAACTTAAAACTCGGGCTAGGCTCGAGCAAAAATGGGTCGAGATGTTTTTGGCCCGAGCCGAGCAAAAGCTCGGCCAAAATATTGAGGCTTTACCCAAGCTTTCGACTTGGGCCTTAATGGGTTGAGTCAAGCCGCCTTGATTTGTTTCCTCGTGACAAATCTAATTTTTTTTAAAGAATTTAAAATTTGTACAATTTATACGTACTATAAATAAAATAAACGTCACAACCCTCCTCCTTTATCCGAACTTGGGACGGGCTACAATCATTGTAGGTGGAGTTAAAATTGTACACTTATAAAATATTTGTGAACAAATTTTCTTAAAACAAAAAAATTTATAAAGGTAAAAATTAAAATTCCTAAAAATGAACCATGTATTTCCATATTCAAATGTAAAACTACAATTTTATAATATTCCAGCGACAAAATTATAATCGAATGAAATTCCATTTGAAAAATATGCCAATTCTACTTATAAATGATTAAATATACAAATTCTAGACAAATGATATCGAAAGATATTATTTTTTAATAAAGCGTAATCCTTGAAACAATTATCAAAATAACGAAATGGTTGACATAGAACTTAATTTTACATGACAATTTTAACAACTTTAATTAGTTGAAGAGAATTATTATTAATTAGGTAAACTGATGTATCATGTATAATAAATAATAAAGATTTTTCTCCTATTTAATTATTAAATAAGAGGGGTGAAAATAAAAAAGATGCCATCTAAGTTTTGTCTCTCTTTGCGACAAGCATACATCATTAACTATGTATTTGTGAATAATTACGTGAAAAGTCCATTAATTTTGACTAGGAATTATTTAATATGTAATAAATTCAAAGCTGCCAACATGCAGCAGTCATAGCTAGTTGCATGCACCTATAACAAGTTGCCTAAGTTGCAGCTGCCTACAATGTTGCAGGCAGATGTTTAACTTTTTTTTAATGAAGCTCGGCTTGGCTCGTCTAGGCTGAAAATGGCCCTTGACACGGGCTCGACGAGCCACATGGGTTAGCTTAGGCTCGAGCCGTTGCCCAAAAATGGGGCTTAATGGTGCCGGCTTGACTCGGACTTTTCCTGGGCCGAGCCACAAGTAGCCCGAGTCGGCGAGCCATTTTGACATCCCTAAGCACAGAGGTGAAAATATTTAGGATAAAGATATAGTTTTATAAGGGGTGAAATACAACTTAAGTATAATTATAAAGAAAAAGTTCAAATCATGCATTATATCGTGTGGTGTTGTGGTTTTTATTATATTATATAGTGTTACTTTGTATTTGTCATGTTACTTCTTCACAACTGAAGGATATCAAAAAAGCACTAGTACAACCAGCACAATACAGCCCATGCCAGAACACCCCTTTTCAAAGGATATAACATGTCGTAAATTAGCACTTCTCAACGTATATTTATATCCATTCATGAACTTAGAAAACTATTATTAAGCCTCTTCCAACGAGAGTATGGCATGCGGCCATATACCAAATGAACCTGAGCCTACACTCAATGTTATAAAAAATCCCCATGAAGATACCAAACCCAAATGAGGGTCGAGCCCTCATGGATGGGTGAGATAGGTAGATGCATTGAAAGATGATATTCTATAAAGAAACTTTCGAGAATGATTGATGTGATAAGTCAATGCTGCAGTAATTCTATCAAGTCAATATGTCAAATCTAAGCCTTAACCCTTCAGGCAGAGGGTGGCATAAAGACCATACAGTTAAAGGCGTTTTACTGATTGACAGCCATGATAAGATGCCTCGGCTGCTTAGATGAGGCCATGCATTTTTTCATCCAACGGTTTTTACTCATCTCATTTTGATATAAAAGCTCATAGATTGTGCCATTCAAAGGTAATACAATTTTAGACTTTCAAGCTATAACTTTGATCTTTATATATATATATATATATATATATATATATATATATATATATATATACTTCTAAACTGAACCTCATATCACATACGTGGCACACATCTAAAGCTCATCCCACATTGAAATACTTATTCAATCAACTAACTTGACATTTGGAACGCACGCGATAGCTTTCTCCACCATCAAAGAAGGCCACATGTGGCTAACGATTTGTCCCAGCATGCAAAAATAGGCTTACGAGGACATGAGAGGCCTTCAGATCCGTTGACCTCATAGTAAAGGCCTTGTCCTATTGAATTTCAGCATTATCATAGGGATTCAACTACATTAATAGGCTTGCTATCATAGCAAGGGCCTCGCTTTAGTGAATTTTGGCCTTATTATAGGCTTCAACTACATCAACAAGCTCACCCTCATGGCAAAGAACTCGCTTTAATAAATTTTGCCTTTGTCACAAACTTCAACTACATCAGTAGGCTAGTCCTTAAAGAAAAGACCCCGTCTTAATGAATTTTAGCTTTATCACAGACATCATATATATCAACAACTAGCCATTAATGTAAGGGCTTCACCCACTTTCAAGTTCGCATACTGCCATGAAAATTCTACTCATACTAAACATTGTAAGTCCACGCATTATGTAAACAACCATGCTTTGAATTGGTGGACTATTGTCCTACGTTATTTCTTTGCAACTGAGGGATGTATGATAAGCACAAGTTCCACGAACATAATACAACCCATGCCAGAACATCGTATCTTCATAGAATAGAATGTGCTATAAAACAACACCTTTCAACTAGAAAGTCCATGCATTAGAGGAATATCCATATATGGACTTCAGAAAGTATTGTTATACCATTTTAGCAAGGCTCCAAGTAGACCATGTGGCAGATACATGCCAAATGAACCTGGGCCCACACCCCATGTCATCTTGCCCATGGAGCAATTTTGGCTGAACCTATATGGAAGGTCGTACCCCTGCGTTGGTACCCAATCTATATGAGGGCCTAGCCCTCAAGGATAGGGTGAAGTGGTAGATTCATTGTAAGAGGATCTTCTATAAAGAACCTTCTACGAATCATTGATGTGACAACTCAATGCAACAACCACTCTACAAAGTTAACTGGTCAAGGCTAAGCCCTACGCGTTAGGCTTAGGTCCGCAAAAAGGTCATAACATTAAATGCATTTGATTGATTGATGCCAATGATATGATGCCTCAACTACTTGGATGAGGCCACTTGTTTTTTATCAAACGGTTCTTACTCATCTTCTTCTACTATAAAAACTCACACATTGTGTCATTCTAAGTTAATACAAGTTTAGACTTTCAATCTATAAATTTTCTCTCTCTATATATATTCTCCCAAAGTCGACTTTTTACGTGACTCAAGTCTAAAGCATGTCCAACACACAAATACTTATACTATCAACTGACTTGACCTTCGGAGTACACGCAGTTGCCTTTCTCATCATCGGAGTTGGTTACATATAGCTAACGATTTGTCCCAATATGCAGGAATAGGCTTTCGTGGACTTGTGACACCTTGGAATTTGTTAGCCCAGTCGCCCAATCAAAAACTAGGTCAACAAGTATAATAATTTTATTACCCGTATAATTCTATTCACACGACAAGTTTTAAAGAACCTAACGTGATGTTTAATGACCCAGCGAGCATTTAAAGACATAATATATAATGCTTGTTTGGTAAAACTTTTGTAAAAGTAGGTCAAACATTTAATTACACATTTCATTGAACCTACAATTTTTATTGGTCTTTTACCACATATTTCATGAAACTCATGAGTTTTTCTTGACTTTTAGCACTTGACACAACTTTATACTGTTTTGCAAGAGTTTTGATATTTCTTGCAGTTCACGATTTATGAAAGGATAAGATACCACTTTAGTTATAGATTAAGTTATTAAAAATGCTTCATCTTGAGCTGTTTTAATTTTAAAAAATTCTTTGCTCACAAGTCACTTTCTTCCTTAAATTGTATAACTGCAAAAATAATAGAGTTGAAATTAGAGCTAGATTTTCTCGTAGTAAGTAATCCAATATTTAAGTTAGGAGTCAAAGCTGAAAAAGATTTTAAAATTGTATAAGATTGTCTAATAAAAGTACGTGATACCTTTATAGGATTTAGAGTACAAAAGGGGGGCATAATGGAATAATTAATGCAATTTTTTTATTTGTTTATTTTTTCTTCCACCAAAACTTTATTGAATATTTGCTAATTCAATAGTGCAAAAATAATGTAGTACTCTTTCATTCAAGTGTTGTTATGCCTCTTCCAGCAAGGCTCCAGAAACTTCTACGTTGCAGTTACACTACAAGCAAACCTATGCCCACACTCCACGTCATTCTGCCCAAGAGGTGATTTAGCCAAACCTCTATGAAAAGTCTAAACCTCTATGGAGAGTCGAACCCATTTACAGGAGTTGACTCCATATAGAGAATCGAACCTTCATAAGCAAGGCTACAAAGGGCTCACCAGGAGATCTTTTATGCAATCCTTCGTAAGTAATAGATATCATAATTTACTATTATCGCCACCATATTTAGCTAAACAAGTCAAGTCTAAGTCTTGTGTCAAACTTTTAGGCAACAAAAATGGTATAAGCATTAAATGCATGTGATTGATTGATACATTTGACAAGATGCCTCAGCTGCATGGATGAGGCCACACATACTTACGTCCTATGGTTACTACCCATCCTTTTCTACCGTAAAAACTCACACAATGTGTCATTCCAGAGCTAATTCAAGTTTAGACTCTCAAGCTATAACTTTGCTCTCCTTACTATTTCTATTTTTCCTTATGTCGAATCCATTTACATAAGAGACTCGCGAATATAGCACCCCCATTCAAATTCGTATCACTTCAACTAACTTGACCATCAAAGTGTACCCCACCAACTCTATCACCACCGAAGGAAGCCACGTGTGGCTAACGATTTGTCCTAGTATGCAGGAATCAAACTTATATAGATGGAAAAGGCCTTCGGAATTGTTGATCATGTTGGAGGTACAAAAATTGAAGTAAACAGATTGGTACTATCTGTGAAAAACCATACTATAACCATGAACATCCTAGTGGAAAAAGCTACCAAAAACAGTTGTCTTAACCTCCCATCTCTTTTGAAGGAAGGTTTCATTCTTGAAGAGAGAACAAGTGGAAGTACTAAAAAAATACTACTTGGAGTGTTGTGTAATATCCAGGTTATTGACACACTATGAGTTCTAGTAGTTATGGTTCCCATGCAAAGGACGAACAGGTCTCTAAAGAAGAGGTTCTCCAGAGTAATGTTAATATTCGTCAACCTCATCACCAGCACCACCGAGACGGTGGTACTACTATACACGTTGTAAGAGAGGTAGAAGGAATGACTACAAAATATGAGAATCATAGCCCAATAAATTACTACCGTGTAGCAATTATTTATGCAAATGCAAGGACAAGCTACACACGTTGTACGAATATATTTATTTACCACTTCTGGAAATTGCATCGTCTTACTTATTTCACTACCTCGTTACACTTCGCGTAAACATATTCATAGTAGTTACATATAAAGCATGGAATCTACAAATCTTATGTTGATTTTCTATTTCGACAACGCAATTTTTCACATATAAATTTTTGTTAAATCATCGTTACAACGTAAGAGGATGTGAATCATTATCCAACCCCCTATTATATGTAATCTGCGCATAATTAAAATATGTCACAACGCGTGAATTTGTTTGGACGTGGTCTTGTCCTTTGACAACAGTTTCCTTTGGAGTGGAAATTAGTTTCCTTCTTCAATTGAAATTCCTTTAGCGAGATGGGCTCCACTTTCGATTAAAATTTCTTTAGCGAACTAAGACTCACCATTAGTTCTCTTATTTTTGTGGGCCTTATGTCGGATTTTGGTGCTGATATGTACTCTAAGACCCATGTTTCCGTTAGTATTTGCGAAACTATCTTTATTGGTGGATGGACCTTTGACCTGTCATTCGCAGTATCGTATATTTGGTTTCCTAGAAAAAAGGAGTTTCAAATATGTCTCTATTATGTTCGCGCATGAATATGGTATTACTTTTTGAGGGTTTTGGGGAGGATTTCCGTAAAGCACTGAAATAATATTTTTCTGCAGCATTTTGGCTTTCCTTTATAAAGGCTATGCCTCAGGGAGTTTCAAATTTAAGTCACGATGGATAGAAGTTACGGCTTTTAATTGCTTCAAAGCGGGCTCTTCAAAATCCAGCTATAAGAAGATTTACTATCCATGACTAAGAAGTCCATGTGTTCTCGAAATATAACTGGCTCTCTATCGAGCTCGATTGTTAATGCAATTTGTCCCCTCATGATCAAACTGTCCCTGGTGAAACCATCAATGGGTTTGGCCGTTGCTAAACAAAGATGAGCAACATGCATTTAGTCAAACACACTTCTAAATAGAATATTAAAAGAGCTTCCATTGTCCACCATCATATGGATAAGGCTGCTATGAACTATTATAGCTCGAACTACCAATGCTTCACAGTGGAAATATATGACTCAGTGTTCATTATTACTATCAAAGGTAATTGGAAGAGGGACATGTTTAGGGTCACCTCGATCTAAAATACCTTGAGCTCTATGAGAGTATCGCTTTTGCTTACTCGATATATCTCCATTATTATGGAGGCCTTTGATTATGGTATTAAACTTCTTAATTGGTGCGAGGAAGCTAGGAGTATTAGTCGAAGCTGGTTTTTATTTGTCTTACCTTATTCTGCATACCCGACTTCGTCCTATCGATGGATAAAGCTCATTTCTTCCTTTGGTTGTTCCCTTCGAACCTCCTTGTTGACTACGTAGCTTAATCATTCTTAATATTTCATAACATTCATCCGTATTATGATCCATGGAATGATGAATTTTACAAAAAAAATCCTTATGATCCTTAGGAAAATGATGTTCTTCGTTTGCGATAGTTGTAGGAGATGAGGATATTGCGTAGACCATGTCCCTGGATTCCAAGAAATGCAAATATTGTTGCCTTGGAAATTTTAAATAATGTGTGGATGTCTTACCTTTGTGCTTCACAATTTGCACTTGCTCTATCTTCTTCCGGTTGGCTATGGTGTCCTCCATTTGAATTTCATTTTGGATGAAGTTCACCAACTCATAGTAGGAAGTAGGATTTTGATTGCAAAAATCGTGCAAGAAAAGAGTTTCCATTAGTAGACTGTTCCATAAAGCATCTCTAGCATTCTCATCCGATATAGTTTCACAACATATCAATTCGGCACTAAACCGTGTGAAATAACTTTTTAGAGACATTAATTCTTCTATCGCATATCATTCAATCACGAGACTGGAGCTTGTCTTAGTCCGTTTCTAGCAAGTACCCCTAGAAATGCTTGTTTCAATTGGAGCCAGCTTTTAATAGATCCTAACAGTAATATGTTGTACCAAGTTTTAGCTGATTTGTTAATCCCTGGCACTTCAGTGTAGGGCTTGTCTTCTTCAACTTCATTGTGTCATGTACTCGAACATACGATATATATGATCTCATTTTCCACTGTATTTGTCCATTACCAAGAAAATGAAATCATCCAAGTTTGACACCTCCTTGATTTCCCAATAGAACGGTGTGCATTCCTCGTCATCATCCATTTCATACGATCGAGCTGGATAATCATCATACTCTTTGCAGAAAACAAATTATATGATATGCCATCATAATTCTTAGCTCTCCACTTTCCTTGATAGTAGATTTGAGTTGATATTCTATCGCAGAAACTTAGCTCAACCATAGATCTTTCTACTACAATTTTTTCTTTCTCATTTCTCTTTTTTTTTCCCTAATTATTGGTCTTTGAGACCTTTAGATCGTTACTTTTTTTTTGCGGAAGGAACTAACGACATTTTTTTCTTCATTTACTTTTGAATCATTTTGTGAGTCCCTTTCGGATTTTTGGCGTTTAAGCTCAATGATGCATTTCCATGGTTAGCATCTTTAGGCTTTTCGCCATCTCTCCGATCATTTTAGCAATAGATGCCTTTTTTTTTTTTCAAGAAGCGACATTGAGTCGGAGAAATGATAGCTAGCAGTTTGAGCTGTATTTCCTCCCGCTATCGTTTTAGATATTTAGAAGATCGTCACTGCTATACCTTCTATTTATGGCTTTAGGCATTGAATTATCTTCTAGATTTCCTTCCACGGGATTCATTTCTGCCATATGTCAAAGAAATATTTTGAGTATAACATAATTTTATGGCTTACTTTGTTCAAGTATCCTACAAATAGCACCAATTTGTTGACGGTAAAAATTGGATCAAACGATTTTATTGATGAACAATTACAATCAAACGTCAAATGTAAATACAAGCAACAAATTCTCACACCTAACTGTAAGTTTCACCTCCTAGATTCACTATTCTAGATGTTTCAACTAGAACAAGAGGGAAAATAGCTATTTGAGATTGAGATATTTAAATTATATGCCATTTCTTCTTCAAATGAAGGGGTATTCATAGATTTCCCTCCAATTGTTTTAGTTATTTCTACGTAATAACAGGTAACGGTTCTTTGTTGGCTATCTTCTAACTAATTCGGTTGTAAATCACGCTTTATCCAATTGCCCATGTGCATCTTATTAAAACCATGTAACCAGCCCGTGTATTATGAGTGGCTTACGATCTTTATGCAAGCTTTTCTATTTCTTTGTTCCCTTCGCCCATCATTTTGTGCTCCCTGATAACCAATTAGGTTTGCGGACTTCTTAGCAAGGTCTAACAATCACAAGGAATAACTAGTTCAAAGTTATCATGCTACTTGAAATTGGATGATACTTTGTGGGAATTACACTATGGTTAGATTCAATTCGAAATATATCTAAATCTTATGCATAAGTATTATTAGTTGTACGTGTGATCATATAATTTTTTAATAAGTGGGGAATTGTCACATGTTTTTTAAAGAATTATAACGAAAGTAAGAATTGAACATATATTGTACATTCGGAAAATGTAAAACCAATGTGGAATCAAAACGAGAAGGAAACGAGAAAGAAAAAGGAGTGCATTGGGCATTTTTGCATGCTTACGGGTGGGCCTCAAAACTAGCTTATGGTTCTTGAGGGGTTTTCATGAAAAAATAAAAAAACTCAATTTCTCATGAATGATTGACACTATTTCATGGGCTAAGAATTGAAATCTATAAATAGGTGTTATATTTCAATTATCAAATTATCAAATCGTCAACAAAACCCATATAATAGTACCTTTGTTCCTATTTGTTTTCCCATTCAATCCTCTTAGTGTTCTTCAAGTTCTTGAAATAAAAAACAAGTTTTTAAGTGTTTTCTTCTTAAAGACTTAATTAAATCCCACAAATCAATTATTGGTATATTGCTTTAAGCTTTCAAATAATCTTATACTCACTACAAAAAACCCAGTATCTAAAATATAAATGTATTTTGTAATTTACGATAACCATTAAGATCTCATCAAGATAAATGAACAACAATTATCCTTAACATTAAAATAATTTATTTCCAAACATGAAATTTTATTATGATCTTGGTAATACTGTGAACATAATAATATTTATCTAATTCTAATACTAAACCTAAAAGCAATGGCAAAAAGTATGCTCCGACAAGTATAGCATCAACCTTTGCTCACTTTCAATGTGCAAGTCAACTTTTTCCTTTTGTAGTGGTCTACTTCTATTTAGTTTTTGCATATTTATACAAATATAAATCCATATTTGGTTCTAATACCTAAGAAGCTAATGAAATAAACATAACCGTTGCAGTTTCTCTTCCGATGACCTTTCATTCCACAATGATATCAATGATCATTAGACTTAAAAATGTCCTTATTTTCTTGACAACCTTAGCCATCTTAGATGTTTTCCCAAAGTCTCCTTTAGACTCTTGTTAATACCTTTAGATGAATCCTTTAGACTCTTGTTAATACCTTTAGATGAATCAATGACTAAGGCTTGCCTACTACTAGCTTTAATGTTGGGCTTAATAGTCTTAAGCATGTTCAGTGGAAGTGTGCACTCGATTTTATTTATATCAAAATTCATAATTTTTTATGAATAACTCTTTGGCAGAGATTGTAGAATGAAGTCAATACTCTGTTCGTGGTCCATGACTAAACACAATTGAGATAACTTTTCATTGTAGTCAACATCTTCAATATATGAGCATTAACGAAAGATCCTTTTGCCATTACACGCTGGAATAGTTGCAAGAAAATCTCATATCTTTACATAAGTGATTGTTCATCATTCAACTCCTTGAGATGAGAAATTATTATGTTAGCATTTATAACCTCATGTTGTTTTTGTAACTCGGGTGACATAGCTATAAACATTACACATGTTCAAGCACTATTGTCATCACTATATTTATTATAGAAGCCACATCTTCATTAGGCGAGTAATCAGGTGTCTCTAAAAAGGGCTACTCAAGGACATTTTGAATCTCTCATGCTTCAGAACAATTCTCAAATTATGGTGTTAATCAACAAAATTTGACCTGGTTGTTGGTATCCAGTATACCTCTCAAATTCATAATTCAATAAACGTGAATGACAAAAAATAAAAGAATAATATATTAAAATGCATCAATTAATTTAAAATGGTTTTTTATTAAATTAATTAGTTCATACTGCTCGAATCAAATTTATGACACTTTCACATAAATTTATGGAATTTATACTTACGCTAGTAAATTGGGATCTCAGTTGTTATATTAAGACCTTGAGTGTACTCAACAAGCCTTAATAAAAATATTTGGGTAGATACTATTATCAATTGTATCTCCATACAACTACCAAATCATTAAGTTGACAACTCTTACTTTGAGTGTGTACTCAACAATCCTTAATAAAACATTTGGGTAGATACTATTATCAATTGTATCTCTATACAACTCCCAGATCATTAAGCGACAACTATTTGTCTTCACACATCTTATGTGTTAGCTTAACATGCTTCTAAAATTTATCACATTCAGTGTACTCAACAAAAGATAAATTTTAATTAAATCAAATTCATTATTTAAAAATATCTAATTTTTTATAGTGTCAAACATATTTCTAATAGACCAGCTTTGAGTATACTTAATAAGTTGATATCAATTTAGGACTCTCGTTTTTCACTATAATGATGGAAAGTGAATAACAAATTGAATTAATATTTTAACGAGGGTTTTATCATATAAATGTCACATCATAATAATTATACATATTTATCATACATCAAGCATGCAAATAAACATAGATATAAAAGTATGGACGATTATGGACTTATTCTATCTAGCCTTCCTGAGCCAAAAGGAAGATAGTTGGTTAGTTTCTAGGGGATATTGCATTGACTTATGAAATGCACCATCTCCATGGTCAAATCCCCTTCTTTATTCTTCAATTAGTCCAGCTACGAAATGTATCATACACTAGTTGACACACAAGCCTAAAATGATTAGACACATAGCCTATAATAATAATAATAATGGACTCGTAGGCTCAAAATTAATAAAGAGCTCCCAGACCCAAAATAACAAGGAATAAAAAACTAACAATACAACTCATTCCATAATCATTCACTAATTATGCATTCATCATACACATGAGATCATATATAATACCGAATATTATATATAAATGTGTTCCAAATTTCTAGCAATTATGGTCATTTAAACTAATTTAGATGGATGGGTGATAAGTATATTATATACACTTATCCGTGACCCTAAATCATGATATTTTATTGTCTTTGTAACTAAATTTTATCTAATTTATGTTATATTGTGTTTTGTAGGTAAAACTTTATGTTTAATGAAGAATTGGAGAAAATAATGCAAAAGTGGGGAAAAATGGCAAAATCCAAAGATTATTTTTACAATATGAATACTAAGTTTTATATTAGGAAAAACAATTCGACTTGTGATCCTTTATTTTTTTTATTTAAGATTTTTGTGATTTATGTGTTGATTTTATTATGAGCTTAATGCATTAAATTATCTGATCAATAATTTGATGATTATGTGAATTTCTTACATAGAGAGAGGCGAGTTTGAGATTTAGACCATATAATAAAATTTCGTAAATTAGTATAATGTGTAGAGATATATATACTGATTATTGCGGTCATAATTTGAATTTTTAGAACCAGTGTTTCATTTAACTAAAATTGTTTTGCATAGGGATATGAAATTTAATTAGTTAAATAGGCTCAATGAGAATTCGAGAGGGATAAATTGAATACAATAGAAGAATTCGATCGAACACTGCATTATGTTATAAACCTTGAATTAAGAATAAAGGTGATCAATAGATAAAATTGTTATACCCTGATATTCATCACATGTTTATTTATCCAATTATCCGTTCTTTGCAATATTTTTTATATTTTCAATTAGTTAAAAGTAATTAAAAAAATATTAATAATAGTCAAAATCATCATAATATTTGATTGCTTTTGTCAAATAGGAATTAGAAAAATTAGATTAAGGTCTAAAGTATAGTCCTCGTGGGAACGATAATCCGGACTCAAAGGTCCACTATATTACTTGTTACGATATCGTACAATTGATAGATAAAAAATGCAACACCTATCTTGATAGCTATAACTTAGTCTAAATGGTTTGGGAGGAATGCTAGGATTTCTTAGATTATAATTATAATTCTCATGCTTATAGAATAAAGTTGTGTTTTTGTCCTCTTTGATGGCCAAGTTGTGGGACTGTTTGCGGTTTACAATTCTAACTTGTGCAGTGTGGTATGAAAAAAGTTCTTTTATAATTTTTCTTTGGAATACGGTGGTGTTTATGTCATTTTTTTGTGCAAATGATATGCGATTATATGCTGGTTTAGCTTTATTACACATGCAGCTCTGTTGAGGAATTTATTTGTATTTTTATTTATTCTTACTTTTTCATCTCCTTATCCTACAGTTTTGTAATTTTTCTCTCCATATATATTCTACTCTTTTAAATAAAGAAAAAATTTCTAATCTTTTTGTCCCTTTCTTTATCCTGTCAACCCATACAGAACTTGATGGATCTTGCTGGTTTAAAGCGTGCTGCAAAGACTGGAGCAGAAGGTGTTCACCTGAAAGAGGGCTCCCATATCAACAAAAGCCTAATAATTTTACGACCCGTTATAAGGAAACTAATTGAAAGCGATGAGAACCAAGGGTGAGTTTGAATTGTTTCTGAAATTAGTTATTTGAACTTATTAATGTTCTTAAGCATCATGTGAATATTGCAGGGGTCAGCAAACTCACATGTATTTTGCAACCTACATTGGGTGTGTTGAAATGTATATATTTGCACTTGTGAGCTCCCTACAACATGTGTGAATTGGCTATCATCATGCTGAAGGCTAGAGCTGATAATGTGCACCTTTGGGACCACTCTTGAACTGTTGTAACTAATTTTATTCTTCAGTTGTATCACATGTTTGGTTATTCTATTTTGTTTGCTCCCCACTCCAATATATGTATATATATTACACCTTGTACATTGTTAATGTAAGTTAATACAATCATTTTATTCATCATCTCAAATACTCTAAATTCAGTTTATCATCAATTTTAACTTGGTATCAGAGCTGTAATGGCTAATACCGAATCCAATGACAACACCCACTCAGTTCAGCCAACTTCAAGCACACTGATGCCTTCAGTGGTGGGAGGTAATCAGCTGCCATCGCTTGGGACAAATCTTACTCAAGTGCCTCCGGTTAAACTTGACAAGAACAATTTCCTACTTTGGAAAAACATGGTTATGCCAATCATCAGAAGCACAACCTTGAAGGTTTCATTACGGGAACAAAAGTTTGCCCAGTTGAGTTTCTAGCAACTCAAACTGTTGGCTTTGTTGGCACCACTGTGAAAATGACTCTCAACACTGAATATATGAAGTGGATGTCTACTGATCAGCTATTGATGGGTTGGTTGTATTCTTCAATGACACCTGAAATAGCCATGAGAGTGGTGGGGTCCTCAAGCTCCTGTGAACTCTGGAATGCACTCCATGAAAGTTTCAGAGTTGTGAACAAATCAAAGATAAATTTCCTTATTAGTGAACTTCAAAGGATAAGGAAAGGATCAATTACTGTTGATCATTATCTCAACACAATCAAGCAATTAGCAGACAATCTGGAAATTACTGGAAAAATTGTTCTTCATGGTGACCTTGTTACCCAAGTGCTAGTCGGCTTAGATGAAGAGTACACTTCTATTGTAGTTCAAATCAACAATAGAGAATCCATATCTTGCATTAACTACAATCAGTACTTATGCCTATGAAATTAGGATTGAACCCTCATTGTTGTGAAAAACAGTCTTGCCTCAGTAAAATTGAGTCAAGCCTCAGCCAACTTTGTGCACAAACCAAATACAAATAGAGGATGAAGGTTTAATTATAGTGGAAGAAGCTATAGCAATAAAGGTCAAATAAATAGAGGTGGAGGAATAAGGCAAACTGGAAGCAAAGGGCCTTGTCAAATCTGTTGAATGAGCAATCACTCGGCTGATAAATGCTTCAATCGCTATGATGAGAGGTACATGGGTACTAAACCTGACTTGTGCTATCAAGAAAACTCATCAAGACCACCTGCCTTCGTTACCTCATCAAGCACCATTGAAGACCCTGCCTGGTTTGCAGATTCAGGAGCAATCAATCATGTAACTAGTGAGAAAGGCAACTTGATTAAATCACATGAGTACGGTGGTAAGGAGAGCCTCACTGTTGGTAATGGAAATAAACTTCATATTTTTCACATTGGCACAAATCACCTAAGCGCAATAAACAACAAATCATTGGTTCTCAGCAATGTTCTGTTGGTACCATCAATCAAGAAAAACTTGATAAGTATCTCACAATTAACTGCTGATAATGGTATTTTTATGGAGTTTCATTCTAATTTTTGTGCTGTTAAGGAAAAACTAACGAAGGAGGTGATGCTGGAAGGGAAGCTTAAGGATGGACTATATCAGTTCGAACCCCCAGATCAACCCCAGATCAAGTTGAAAAGTCCTGCTGTCAAGAGTCAGTTGTTTCAAATACGATGAACTCCTGTGCCTTTGTTGTTAAGTCTAAGGTGTTTAGGGATACCACAAAATGTGAGTTACAATTAAAACTATGGCATATGAGATTTGGACATCCTTCAGGTCCTGTAATGTCACAAGTACTCAATTCATGTAATGAAAAATTTGACATTAATGAAATCAATCATTTTTGCGATGCATGTCAGCTTAGTAAATTACATTCCTTGCCCTTCAAACCTTCTGCTTCACGAGCCTCAGCTCTCCTTGATTTAATTCACACAGACATTTGGGGTCCTGCACCTATGCAATCCATTTCAGGCTTTAGGTATTACATCATATTCATCGATGACCACAGTAGGTACACTGGATCTATCACATGAAAAATAAATCAGAAGCCGTAAATCGGTTTACTCAGTTTAAAAATCTAGTTGAAAACAAATTCAACAAAAAAATAAAGCCACTTCGGTCAGATTGGGGAGGTGGGTTTAGAGCATTCACTAGTTTAGCTCTACAATCTAGTATTGACATGAGACTTTCCTATCCTCACACTTCAGCCCAAAATGATAGAGCAGAAAGGAAACATAGGTATATCACAGAAACTGGTCTAACACTCCTTGTTTATGCTGGCATGCCCCTGCATTACCAGCGGGAAGCTTTTCACACGGCCACATATCTTATTAACAGATTACCTACACTTGTTATGAAGATGAAGTCAACCTATGAAACTTTAAACCTTCATCAAGTCGACTACAAGACTCTTAAAGCCTTTAGAAGTGTCTGATTTCCCTGCCTTAGATCTTATTAAGAACATAAGTTCAGCTTTCATTCCACTAAATGTGTATTTCTCGGCTTCAGTAACTCACATAAAGGCCACAAATATCTCCAGACATGTAGTCTTCAATGAAGATGAATTTCCCTTTCAATCTGGTTTTCTTGACAAGAGGAGTAAATCACAAACAAGAGAAACCATCATTCAATACCTACCTTTCCATACTTTCTCAAACCTTGATCCAACATGTTCAACTGATATAGTTCATTCTGATGCAACTCTAACAGACATACCTTGTAGAACTGATCAGTTGGAAGTGGCTAAAATGAGACACAAAAGGTAAATGAAGATGAAAACTAAGTGGTGATCATACTCAAAGGGAAAGACAAGAAGTAATTGTAAGTGCTGAAGAGGAGCAGACTAAAGAGAATAATGAGCAAAATCAAAGTGTGACATAACTGAGTAGACTGAACATTGAGTATCCTATGGTTACTAGAAGCAAAGCTGGTATTTTTAAACCAAAAATATACTCAATTCACTGCAGGAGTACAGAATGAAGCACAATAAACCTGAACCTAATAATGTACCTGAGGCACTGGCAAGTGAGGATTGGAGAAATGCAATGGAAGATGAATTTCTCCTGAATAACAAAACCTGGAAGCTTGTACCACCATTGATCAGTCAGAAAGTGATAGGAAACAAGTGGGTGTTTAGAGTCAAACGAGATATTGAAGGGAAGGTGTTAAAGTACAAGGCCAGACTGGTTGCAACGGGGTTCCTTCAAACTTTAGGTGTTGAGTACCATAAAACGTTCAGCCCAGTAATTAAAAGCCTCCACTCTGATAATAATCCTTACACTTGCAGTCTCAAGAGGTTGGAGTATCAGGTAGGTAAACATCAATAATGCATTCTCGAATGGCAAGCTAAATGAAGAGGTATACATGAGTCAACATGAAAGCTTTGTTGATAAAACCAATCCTACCTTTGTGTGCAAACTTGTAAAGGTCCTTTATGGACTCAAGTAAGCACCTAGAGCATGGTATAAAAAACTAAAGAAAACACTTCTAGAGTAGAAGTTTACAAAGTCAAAAGCAGTCAGCTCTCTGTTTTTTTACATTAATCAAAGGCAAGTAATTTTTACCCTGGTATATGTTGATGATATAGTAATAACTGGTAATGATCGTAAAATGTTACAAGCTTCATTGACAACCTGAACAAACAGTTTTCACTGAAGGATATGGGTGAGCTACATCAATTTCTAGGAGTTGAAGTACGAAGGGGTGAGTCATGTATGCACCTTACTCAAACCAAGTATATAAATGACTTGTTAAAAAGGTTCAATTTTGAGCATCTTAAGTTTTGTGCAACACCTATGAGTGTTGGTCAGTATATCTCCAAAGATGAAGGCGAAAAAATGGCTGATCCTTCTTTATATAGAAGTGCAATAGATGGATTGCAATACTTGGCTCATACAAGGCCTAATATATCTTTTTCTATAAACAAGCTTAGTCAATTTTTACAAAATCCTTCAGACATACATTGGAAAGAAGTAAAAATGATTTTCAGATACTTAAGAGGCACAATTAAACAAGGCCTATGGATTCAAAGAAGTGACACAATAAGCATCACTGGTTTTGCTGATGCAGATTGGGCTTCATGTCCTGACATCAGGAGGTCAACAGCCGGATATTGCATTTATTTGGGAGATACTTTAGTTGCCTGGTCGTAAAAGAAACAATATGTTGTAGCAAGATCAAGCACTGAATCAGAGTATAGAGCTTTAGCTCAAGCTGCTGCAGAGATAACTTGGATCGAATCATTGCTTAGGGAAATTAGTTTGTGTCCTGCTTCACCTCCTACTTTGTGGTGTGATAACCTCAGTGCAAGTGCCTTAGCTTCTAATCCTGTCTATCATGCATGAACTTAACATATTGAGTTAGATATTCACTTTGCCCGAGAAAAGGTTCTTGAAGGAAAGTTGAGTATACAATATGTTCATTCATCAGACTAAATAGCTGATCTGTTAACTAAATCACTTGCTCAAACCAGGTTTTTAATTCTTAAAGACGAGTTTGGAATAAAAGAATAAACTCCAGCTTGAAGGGGGATGTTGAAATGTTTATATTTGCACTTGTGAGCTCCCTACAACACGTGTGAATTGGCTATCAGCATGCTGAGGGCTAGAGCTGATAATGTGCTCCTTTGGGACCACTCTTGAGCTATTGTAACTAATTTTATTCTTCAGTTGTATCACATGTTTTGGTTATTCTATTTTGCTTGCTCCACTCCAATATTTGTATATATATATATATTAAGCCTTGTACATTGTTAATGTAAGTTAATACAATCATTTTATTCATCATCACAAATACTCTAAATTCACTTCATCATCAATTTTAATTGGGTGGGAATACAAATTCTGATATCTAATGCAATATTACACTTTCACAGGTGAATTTCACGAGTATGGGTGCAAATTTGCACCTCTTCTGCAGTTTATTTATTATTTTTTGAGAAAATGGAGGAAACATCACTTGCATCAGACTAATCATCTTGAGTGTTAGCTTCTACGTATAATTGTTATATTTTTTGTCTTATCTCTTCCCCGCCTCAATTTATGAATAAGCAGTCGAAGAATGAATATCTACAGCTGACTAGGGCTTTTTGCTTTGCAGATCCATGTTGATAAGACTAAAAGCAGTCTTCAATATGCAAGCAGAGCATTGCGAATGAAAAATTGTGCTCAAGTAAATGAGGATGTAGTTGAAATTTCGTGTTTATGAGTTCAATTCTTCCGAAATTGATTTTCATGTGACTAATTATCTTGCATTCTTGTAACGACAGATATTGAATGATGATGCTTTGTTTAAAGTGTCAGAAAAAGGAGATTGAGGAACTGCGTACTAAATTACAGGTTGATATAGGTTTTCATGTAAACTCATGCCCATGAGACTAGGAGCAATTATATTACAATACCAAGATAACTTGACAGTTTGTGCTTGTTTGCATTTTAAGGGTTTAAACTCTGAACATCTAGAAGAGGAAATCCTGAATCTGCGGAATGCATTGCTAAACGTTTGCAATGAAGATTTCTTATGCTATTGTATTAAGGTATGTGTTAAAGTTAATGAGTCTTAATTATTGTCAGAGTGTGTTGGAAAGAGTAAGAATGGCTTTAGAGCTAGAAGAGGAAAAGAAAGCTGAGGCTGAAAGGGATAAGAGGTTGCACAAAGTAAAGAACTTGAGTTCAATGGTATTCTGCACTAATAGGTATGAGATCCGAGAAGTCAACAAGAAGGTATGCTATTCTATGACACAAATTCAAAAAAGTGGAAGGAATTTTTTTTAACAAGTTACAAATTAAAAATAGTGACACAATTTAAAAAAAAAAAAACGACAAAATTTTTTTTTAAAAAAAGTGGAACACTAAAAAAAATGACTGCCCTCAAATATTCAATTGGGCAAGCAAAGACCAACCAGTGTAAAACCAATGACATCATGTCACTTTGTTAAAAAAAAAAAAAGTGGCATTATATCACTTTTCATTAAAAAAGTAACATTATGTCGCATGTTATTAAAACTCAAATTAAAACATTGTAATCAGTTCAATAAAGTGATAGAAATAAAAAAAAGTGACATAACAATCGTCCTTCCACCTTCTCCGTTTTGCCGCAAAGCATCTTAAAGACAGTTCATTAACAAAATACTAATCAAAATGTTAAGTATCTTTAAATCAATTTACTGACATCGTCATCTACCAATTCAATCAACCCATTAATCATATAAAAAGTTTTTTTTTTAAAGTGAAAAATACTATATAAACTTAAGTGTCACTTTTTTATTAAAAAATGATGTTTATCACTAAAAAAATAGCAAAAATTTCAAAAAAGTAACGAAAAATGGTGACACTATTCAAAAGTGACACACTTAGAATAGTGATGTAAATTTTATAAAGTGACAATCTTAAAAAAGTAACAAAACATCAATCAAAACATTAAAATATATCCATTTATGCAAATTCTACCACTCTACCACCATTCATGCTCCACCAATGCCAACCTTGTAGGCAAAAGTGAAGAAAAATTACAAAAAACAAAAGTGACAAATTTACATTTGGTTAAATCGAAAAGGTGTAATATTAGAGAGTTATATGATGACGATATTAAAAAAGTGACAAAATTATGTTTGCCAATTATATGCTGGTTATATTAGTAGATAAGATTTTAATTTATTTATATCTTTAACATTGTCCAGTACTATACAAAGTGTCTTGCGAAACGAGCAATAAATATTTACATTTAACTCTCCAACATTAAATATATCATACTCTGTAACTCAATAGAAGTTGATAGCAGTGCTCATTGGAAATTCAAACACTGCAACGGACGGATTGCTAGATAGCCACAGAAACTTAACATTTTTAGAGAACTAATAGATGTCACGAGATACACGTTAAAACGGGTAAACTAAATACAAAAATCAAGAAAAAGAACATTAGTTATAGTAAATAACTCTTATTGTCATGGCAATACTTGCACGACTATAGTATGAGACTTAACAGATTCGTTTTCCTTGGGCAGTGAGAGTTGATAGCCTATATATCAATTACAGCTAGCATAATGGAATCCCAAGTGGTTGACTCATCTTCTTTGAGACAATGAGTTCTTTTAAAGCGTGACATAAACCTATGTAAGTCATTTCTAATAATGACCTCTTTATGGTATAATTTGAAGAATCAGAGTGAAGCCATATGCACTGAAAACAACATTACAGCATACCATTGCAGTAATGACCAAGTCCAACTAATATACATATTTATAATAATAACCGGATTTTGGAACAACTTGACAAATAACTTTTCTAGTCTAGTTTAGCCATGTATTTATCACTTTACTGAATAGTTTTCATATTCAAGTTTATATGTTAGTTAATATATTCCCTTTATTGAATGATTGTCACTTTTTTTTCACTTTCTGACACTTTATTTATTTATTTATTTTGTCACTTTTTGAGTTTTTGTCACACTTTTATGTTTTAGTCACTTTATTGAATAGTTGTCGACATGATATGTTACATTTTTATCAAAAGAGTGGCATTTACATTTTAACAAATATTGTTATTTGTACATTTTATTGGGCTAACAATTCAATCATTTTCTCACTTCTATATTCTTTATAAGGGTAATTAGCACATAACGTCATCACCTTTCATTGTTATTGTGGAAAACGTCCATACCTTTTATTTTTTGGCATTTTCACCCTTATTTTCACCTTTTATTGTGCAAAAGTTCATTTTCACCTATTTTTTCAATTAAAAATCATGAAATGATCAATATACTCTTCTCTTTAAATAAAACAAAAAGAAAAAGAAAAAAACTAATTGCAATCACAGTCCCATTTTTTGTAAAAAGTCCAAACAAGTCACAGATAAATTATTAAATGGGTAATTAACNNAATTAAAAATTATGAAATGACCAATATACCCTTCTCTTTAAATAAAACAAAAAGAAAAAGAAAAATACTAATTGCAATCATAGTCCCAATTTTTTAAAAAAAGTCCAAAACAGTCACAGATAAATTATTGAATGGGTAATTTGCACATAAAGTCCCTACATTTCCCTATTATTGCAAAAAATGTCCAAACCTTTTATTTTTTTGCCACTTCACCATTAATTACATATTTAATTGCATAAACCATTATTTCTATCTATTTTCATCCAATTTCTCAATAAAAAGCTGTGAAATGACGAATATACCATTCTATTTAAATATAATTTAACGAATTAGTTGCAATCGTAGTCCCAATTTTTTTACAAGTACAAACAAATCCACAATAATTTTTTTAAAAAAAATTTTTTTTAGAA
>CAIGRP010033995.1:0-13245 GCA_903798385.1 Fraxinus cuspidata
GTTGCTTTGGCAACATTATGCTTCAATTAAGTCACTTTTGAATATTATATCTTTCAAATGAGTTATTTGTACCAAAATTTGAAAATGCAAAACACCTAATTTGCATATTTTATTTATCTTGAAACTTTAGGGGCCTTAGAATTAATAATTCAAAACTTTAGGGTCAAAATTAATTAATTTAAAACTTTTAGGGGGCAAATTTTAAAAAAATTAAACTTTTGGGACCAAATAGAACAAAATCAGAAACTTTGAGGGCTTTATTGCAAAATTCAGAACTTAAATGGTCCAAAGTAACTAATTTTAAAACTCCAGGGGCTGAAGTATTAAATTCCATAACCTTAAGGCCCAACTTAAATACACTTTAAACTTTAGGGGTTGAAATATAAAAACTCAACCCTAATATTAAATTGCAAGCAGTGACCTAAATTAATGAATTTACACACGAGGCCCCCGCCTCCAATCCATTCAAAACCGGCCAGAAAAGGGAGCTGGAACCGCCCCCTTTCTTCCTCTTCGACGCCGCCAAGGCCTCAAGTCATCGAGGTATGGCCCCCCGGCTTCTCCTCCCCGCCAACAGCGTTCCACGCTGCTGTTAAGTAAAGGCTGCGATGCCGCTGCTCGCAGCGCCTCCACCGGCACGCGCCGGAAGCGACAACTGCAAATACATTTTTTTTATATATTAACAGATCTGAAAATCCTTAGTGTTAAAACCCGAATTTTGAACGAAAATCATGAATATTATATCAAATTCCATATAAAAACTTCATAGAAGATCCAATAACCCAAAATTCAAAACTTCAATTTCTCAAAGATCCAAAAATGGAGTGGCTCTGATACCACTTGATAGAAGTTGTGAAAAGAGATTATCAACATAATCATTTATTAAGCCCTAATGAAATTTTATCAAGCCATAATCATATGCATATATTAAACTCCATTTTGAAATCAAAGAGCATATTATAGCGGAAGCATACCTTGATCCACGTGTTTGATTGAATTAAAGTGGTTATGATCTACTATTCTAAATTGGCCCCTCATCAATTTAAATAGTCAATTTGGTATCCACACTTTATTTCCATGACACTTAATTCCCAATAGTCCAAAAGTAGTATTAATGGATCACTTGATTGACTAAATTTTTTAGGATGGCATTACACATTTTAACATATATACATGCGTGGCCCTACAATTTTTTCCAACAACAGATTCCTTTGTTGAATCCTGCCAGAAGTGTAAACATTCATTAGATTATAAAATTGAAGTGCATTTGAAGTTCCAATACATCTTTGTCATGTCAGATGATATAAAAAATAACAACTATATCGAATGAAATCTATATCATTACAAAACTTCGTAGATTTCAAGTATGAACTATAACATCCTTGAAAAAACAATTACAATGCTATTTCTAAGTAAAGATGCCTTAAATAGCATCCGAATTTCTAGTCCTACAATTAAGAAAACTAACTATAAAGTAATGTAATGAACATTGTCATACTACTGCTGATAAGTACTAGTGTCCAACCTCGACTCGACTGGAAAACTGTATCAGGCTCAGAGGATCCAAAAAAATTCAAAAACTTAACTGAAATCAACTTAAGAATGGAAATGCATGTAAAGGAAAAGCTCACTGTTAGCACCATGAGCTCTTTCTTTTCCAAATTTGCTTGATCATTTACGACCTTTTCTACATCTAACCTGCAAAATAATTGCGAAAATAATATACTGATGACTTCCATATTTCAGTTAAAAGCTAAGAAGTTCAGAAAGCATTACCCAAAACGAACCAAAAATATTTTATGCTGCAATACAGTGAAAGATGCAAATAATATTATAGTACCATATTTGAATACATATTCTATCAGCTTATGGGAGCATTTTTCAAATTCTTATTTGAGGTAGTCCATTACACGGAAGCTAGCAAAATCCAAATGATATATCAAGATGAGTACAAGTTTGCATGAATAATTCTAAACAGACCTTAATCTTCAATTATCTGGGTTTCATCATTCTAAGGTGTGGGTTGTAGCGGGTGGCAGTGGTGGATCCAAGGGGACTGGATTGCGCTACAACCCATGTTGGCCCAAACTCAGATCCAGTTTTGAACTTTATTTTATTTTAGTTTATTTGTTTTTCATATGTAGCCCGTGTCCAAAAAAATAAATGCAACCCAAATCCACCTAATCTCTTCTTGACAAAGCATTCCAATTCCAAAATGGGAAAACTTAATCTCTCCCCCTTATTCTCTTCTTGACCAGATTGTCAAATTATCAAATATTTTTCTGTTGGATCCCTTCAACTTGCCTCCTCCTCCAACATCTCCTCTATTTTTATGTTATTTTTCAAGGTATGTTTTATCTATTTTTTGAACGGCATATTTGCAGTAATTTTCACTAACTTCATCAACAGAAGCATCTCCTCTGCTTCAAGTTTCGAATAAGGCATGGACTACAGTATTATTTGGAAATTAGGGGATGGTCATTCAAAGTACTAATAAGCACTTATTTCAAAGAAAACTATCATTTAATTGGTATATTTTATAATTTTTTATAGGATAGTGTTAGGTTTTAACGATGTTGGCAATTTTTTGACAAAACTATTGTTGAAAAAAAGTTTTTAAAAGTCAAAGTGTCAAGTGGTAAGTTGTATAGATCAGAAATCCTAAAGTTCAAATATGGAACAAGGAGAAAAGAGTTAATGCAATTTCGCTAGTCAATCGTCCAGTTGATGCTCGAACGGTAAAAATAGAAGATGCGTCGCTCCCCTGTCCTCGAGCGACAGTGTATCCCGAGAAAACTTAATTCGCATTTTTCAAGGTTTTTATCCGATCCATACAACCCAAAACTTCTACACTATGGGTGTGTTTGAGCCACGTTATTTTGAAAGAATGTATTCTGGAATAGTAGATTGATAGATAATTTGTGATTGAAAAAGGAAAAATTATTGATATGATGGAAAATATTATTTTATTGAAGAATGTGTGGTTGAAAATGAGTAGAAGAATGAGAATGAAAATTTTAATGTGTATCAAACATGGGCTATATATATCCACGCCTCCATTCGAAAAATGAGTGTTGAACATTGAGAGAAACAAGAGATTACTTCCTACATATCATTCCTATAGTTCAACTTTTGTTTTGATTTCATCATTAAAACATCAACTTCACAAAAACCAAACACCAAAACACATATTTCCATAACATGTGTCAGAGTTCTAAAGATCAAGGAAGGTGACTGAAGTTTCAATTGTTGGAGAACGAGGAATTCTCATTGATCCACGGAAGATACACGAATTCAAAAGGTCGGGAGTTGATGTAAGAGCACGCAATCCAGAAAGGCTTTGGGGATTCCAGTCAGGGGGTCAGAAAGTACTGGAGTTAGTCGAGTCTGACAGTACTGTAAGTTGATTCGTTTATAGTAGATTTTTACGAGGTTAGGCCGGGCCTGGAGTTTTTACCCAGTTATGGGTTTTTGCCGTCAACAATTTTCGAGTGTGATTTATTTTGCAGTAATTTATTAACTAAGGTAATTCAATATAGGATAGTTGTGCATGCGAATTCATATGGATTAATTAATAATTATGACTTGTTGCATTTATTAATTTAAAATTTAAATTCCGCATAAACACATATTCAACCCCCATCTAAGTGTTAATTGAGTCAAACTTTGTTATCTCAAATAATAATAGTATCATTAAATTTCCAGAATACGAGGTTAATTCTTTACAACTGAATATTCAGTTTAAACCACAAGAATCCAATTCTGTCTTGAATTCTTAATTTCAGGTTTAGGAAGCAATAATTGGGATCTTGATTGGAATATTTCAATCATAGCGTTGTTTATTGATAAATGTTAATTCTTTTTAACATTTAAATAAGATTATTAATTAGGATTATTATTGCTGATTATTGGGAATTTTTATCGTTGAAATCCTATTTTTATGATAAACATTGTTAATAAATTCTTGTAAATGTGAAGGAAATAAATGCATGTTCAATTTTAATTGTTAGGATAAATTTAGCATAACCCCTATACGAGGGTGTCAATACTTGAATCAAGGGATAACAAATGATGTAACATCCTAAGGGAGATTACTACGGTTATGCTTACAGCCTTACTAGATTGTTAGTTGTCTTTCACACTCGATTTCACGTCATTATGTAGACACCGACACATTTAGCATTTAACAGGTATTATTGCCGCACTATTTTATTTTTTCATTTATTTGCTATTTTCTATTATGTGTTGATAAATTGTTTATATTGAAATGAAATTGTTGGATTATTGTTGCCTTGTTGTCTTGAGGGATTATACTTGGATGTTGCCTTGCTAGTTTTAGTTGGATTTTTTGAATTGTTGCTGAATTGTTGGATCGTTAATGGACTGCTTTCTTTTTTTATTTTTATTTTTTTCGGTTTATAGAATTTACAATTTACAAATGAAAAGTCAACCTCCTCAAAAAAAAAGTAGGAACTGTTTTTTCCTTTCCAGCAACACATCAGTCTAGTGAAAATACAATAAAATTTTTTGATGGATTGACCGAAAACCAACCTTCAATTAACAGCAAATCCAGGAATTACAGCCCCTGTCGGATGGGGTGGGGTTCAAACCTTAGCTACAAATGGATAGCCAATGTAATGAAAATCTACAAATTTTTCTACACTTATTCTATGTAGGTGGGACCCAATTTCTGGTCATCATATAGCCATTTACCATTCGAAGCACAGTTTGCCTGTGAGTTTGATGGTTATATATACACTTGATAAAGTATAGATGTTAACCTCATTAACTTTTGTAGAAAGGGTTTGCACAAAAGATTTTGGAAATCGTTATTTTCATCCACCATTTTTATATAACCCTATAAAAATTTAAAAATTTTAAAAAGGTACTATATCCATCAAGGCTTACATTGCAACATATCCTAATTAAATTCATTCATTAAACACTATATATCCACAACATTTATATATATTTATCCCACTTTAAATCTATCCCTATTAAAATTTTAAAAAAGTACTATATCCATCCTCATTACATTCCAATATTACACTTAATAATTCACTTATTTAAACACTATATATCCACAAAGTTCACCATCATTTTATGATTAAAAAAATGCTAAATTCATTATAATACCTGAAACAAATCAAAAATATGGCAAGAATATATCATTGTTAATTAAATTAAGAAAGGTAATTATGAAGTAAATTCACACACACACACACGCCCAATATTTTTTGGAGGTCTATTTTAATTTTTCCATGGAATAAAAAATCATCCCTCTCTCACTTGAAAGTGTCCCTCTGTGCTCATCTCACATTTCAATATGCATATTTAGAGGGAGGGAGAGAGAAATTAAAGAAACCAGAAGAAAGAGAAAGGAAGATCATCACACAACCCTGTTTCTAGAGATAGAAAAGTTCGCTTTTGAAGTTTGTTAGGTATGGACTTTGATTAATCAATAATTTGATTTTTTTTTTTTTTTTTAGCATAACCATTGTGAGAATCAATCATTATCTTGAAGGTTCAAAAGTATTTAATGAAGATACCATTAGTGGATATATTTAGAGGAGATAGATCTTATTTGGTTTTATTCTTGTCTATTTAAGTAAATTTACATAAGGTTAAAACTATAATATAGAAAAAATTTAAAAGTGGATAGATATATAAGAAGAGTAATTATATTCACACAACATTTTTTTTTTTAGATGCACCACATTCTAATTACAAGAAAGGTTTTTAATATTTGCTCACTTTTGCTTTTATATCCTTGACTTTTTTCTCATCGTATTGTTATTCTTAACCTTCAATTAATTAACATATTTTATCTTTAATCACAATTTTTATCTAAATATTCTATTAAAGTGCATTAAAAAGAGGGGCGAATATTTTGTTTTAACTTCTGTATAAGTTATTTATTTTGGTTATTAAAAAATACAAGAGATAAATATATCTTTTGCGACCTCATAACTAACCTTTTGAATGAAGATCGTCTCAATAGACAAGATGTAAAAATTAATAAAGGGTTGATGATAACAAAAAATCGAAAAAAGTTCAACTTAAATGTAAAAATAAGAAAAGTTTAGAGATATTCATTGCAATTAAAGTGTGGTGTAGGTAACAAAAATTGTGGCGTGAATATGTTAAGAATGATTGATGAAAATTACGACTCCAAAATTTTTCTTAATTTAATTTCATAAACCATCTGAAAAGCTTATAAGTTAGTCAAACTTTTTATCCAAAAATTATATAGGACTCTCAGTAAATAAGAAAAATGCCGGAAAAAAATAAAAATTTGCTTACTTAGAGCTCAATACGTTGTAGAAATAGTTAAATGGTAACTGATAATTAAGTAAAAATAACTCAATCATAGATTAGGAAGCAATATGATAATACAAACCTCAGCATGCTATTTTCTCTAACCAAAAGATCCATTCGGGACGAGACAAAAGCTTTCCAGGTTTCAAGGTCAGCATTTTTTTTCTCCTAGAAGAAAGAAATATAACACGAATGAGTTAAAACAGAACCTACAGAAAATTCTTCTGTAGCAAATTAGAAGGTCATACGTACCACCATTTTTTTCCATTCCAAGAGATTCTTGATCTCCAATTTGCTTTTCTCAAGAAGAGCTGTAAATTTCACTACCTCTTTGTCAAGTTCAGGAAGAACATCCGCTTGCCTTTTGTTGAGTTCTTTGATGTACTCCTCGAGCACTGACAAGTTCAACTCAAGAGATCTGACCCTTTGCAACAATATCTTTAGAGCAGCGTCTGCATGCAACCTGCCATTTGGTTGTTGCCTACCCTTCATTAAGGGATCCAGCATGCTGCTAGTGGTCGGTTTCTTGGGATCTACATTAAGCTTCTGTCGCTCAGGAGGATTTTCTATTCCCTTATTGACGGCATCACTCATGTTATGAGCAAAATCGTCTGCTTCATGCTTGCTGGGGCCTGGTTCTGGCAGTATAACTGGCATGGCAGTTGAATTAGGCTTTGGCGATCGGACAGTAGAGGACTCCCCGGAAGTAGTGATAAGATCCTCGAGCATATGTTCAATTGCATCAACTCCATACACCTCTACAACACTTAACGTGCAGTAAAATTCTGACCCGTAATGACTCAGTAAATCCACCTTCAAATATCTTACCCAATTTGGTTCAGGCAGCTTAAAGCATTGAGCATGCTTGACATTTGCAGCAACAAATGTCCCCAAGGAATTCCACGTCTCAGTTGGATACACCAAACTCCCAGATAACTCGAAATCTTTAAAATTAGAAGAATAATGCTCAAAATTCGCAATTTTGGCAGCATCAACCAAAGTTTCATCCGCAAGCTCAATTATAAAGAACTTCCCCTCAACCGAACACGGGTTCCTGAGATACTTATCGTGATCCTTTCCCAATACATTGCTCGCTCCCTTTGCTTCCTTGTTATGAGCCACCACTTTTGCACCCTTGGATGCTGAGGCATAGTTGTGAGGTGTTCCATCAGACTCGAGCCTGTGCGTGATATTTACTAGCTGGCTTGGCGTACTTGCACCTTTCTCTTGACTCGAAATATGCTTGAACTCGTCTAGATTAGGATAAGTTAATGGAATTCTCCCATTTTGTTGCTGTTCTTTTTCAGTTTTCATATAATCTTCTTGCGGTTGTACTTGACAGATGGAAGAATCATAGCCTAATACAAGTGACAATACTTCCTCTAATCTACTTGATTCCCGTACTGAGTACTCCAGATTTGGATAGTTATTGTAGGAAGTGGAATCATTAAAAGTCACAGACACATTCAGCTCCATGAAAACCCCACTTGTTTGATTGTTATTTGCGATTTCTGTAATAGGAACAGCGCAGTTGCATAATAACTTCTCATTGCAGACACTAGAGTTAGTTATACTCTGGTTATAGGCATTAAGACCCCCTGGCAAACGAACCAATCAACACGCTAAACTAGATAATAAAACGGTCCAGTTAAGATGTTTAGCAACTAACACAGATGTATTCTAGATTACCAAGTTATTCAGCACACAGTTGTTTTCTAAATTATTTAATGAGGCAATTTTTAAGTAGTTTAGCGAATTTTCAACTTACCATAACCAATTTACCAAAAGAAACTTCAATTTAATACCCCATATCCATTAATAGGACATTAGCCAAAACCCGGTGGATTTCCCAAATTGTCTAACCGTAAAACATCAAGAATCCACTAAACAAAAACACAAATTACCAAACTAATAACAAATAAACATGCCCAAACATTGAGGACTATCAAATATTCAGGAAATTCAAAAGGGCACTATAAAAAATAAAATAAAAAAATTAAAGAAATGGGCATAAGAAATTAAGGCAAATGAACAAGAAGAAAAGCAGAAGAGTACCTTCGTTGCCGCGGGTGAGGCCAAATTTAGTATAGAACAAGAAAACAACACACCAAAATGAGAAGAACAGAGACAAAGACAACTCGCAAAAGCTGTTTTTCTTATCATTCTGGTAAATTGTGTGCTTAACGCTGTTTTTATGAATCGTGGGATTCATTTTCATTGGCGCAATATCGACAAGTTTCTTCATCTCTCTTTGTTTATTTCTCAACTCGCTGTTGAATAATCATTTCCAACCATTTTTTTTTTGGATTAATCAAAAAGCGAATGTAAAGAAAAAGTGATTATCTGTATGTGTTTGTTTGTTTGATTTTCTTCAAGCATGTGATTTGTGGCAAATAAATAATTACGCAGCCTTCCGCCTACGCCAACTCAAGCGGAAACTAACTACATATTTCGTCGAGTAATTGGCTAATTATGCCCCCACGTGTGTCCACACAATTCTCTATCCTTTTTTATTCTTTTCTTTTTTGTCTTTTCAGAGAAAAGAGATGAGATAAATTTCATTCACTATAACTATAATTACACTTAAATCAGTTAGGTAATTACACTTTAATTTTATTTAATTCAGTAATCACATTTTAATTTGATTTCAATCGAATAACTCTGTCCTATTTCACCACTTTATTTTACAGCAATCGACGAAATGATTGCCATAAAATAATGGCTATCATTTATTTTCATCAAAATTGTACATATTTCATTTTAGCAACTCAAGGTTACATGTGACGATCATCATTTATTGATTGTGATTTTGTCAATTAGTTGAAATCAAATCGGAGTGTAATTATTTGATTCAAATCAAATTAAAGTGAGTTACTAGATTGACAAAATTGAAATATAATTGCCTAACTGACACTAGATGAAAATATAGTTACTACGAATGAAATTTACTCAAAAGAAATCAAAATTAAACAATGAATACCTAATTAATGGAGTTGAAATGAATGTCATCTCAGATCACCTCATTGTCACGCGGTAAACCAATTCATTCAAATTATAATACATTAGACCACGAATCATTCAGATCATGACATTTTGACTTCTAAGAGGGTCCGCTCACAAATTTTGATCATCTCTCTTACCTACCCGAGGATCGAAATGTTGTGATTTAAGTGGACGATCATATCACATTTGCATATAAAAACGTCTTATCAAAATATTTCTACTAATTTAGGAAATTAAACCGTTGTAAAATCACAGTCCGAGTTTTGTTCAAACTTTCTCTGCGTTTCCCTTCCCCTTTTTTGGTTGTTGGGGGTGGGGTGGGGTGGGGGTTAAAAAGAAATCGAATCACACAGTTTACTCATTCTTTGTTTGTCTCTTATTCTTTCAATACTCATTTTTCTACATATTCATTTTTAAGCACACATTTACACAATAAAATATTTTACACGAAAACCCAAAAATTTTCATACTTTTTAACTACATATTCTTCAAAAATTCACTATTCAAAACAATATTTTTCCAGAAAAAATGGCCACCAAATAGAAACTCAAGTATCTAATATATGAGGTGCTGCTTCGAATACAAATTAATCGTTGTACTTAAACTTACATTAAAAGCTTAAACTTCTTTGAAACAATCTCATTAATAATAGATTTTGAGAAATGTCTCCACAATAAACAATTATCACTTTACAATGTCATAAATGATATATTAGTTACTTCTATGACATGTTTAGAGTTGGAATTTGATTTAAATGAGACAAAACTGGTTAAGTATAAAGTCATAAAAAAAAATGAAAAAATGACTTTGTGTCAATTTCAATCAAATTTTCGAAATTGATCCAATAGTCAAATTATGAAAATAAATAGATTAGTTTGTTCTACTTGTCAGTATATGATCGTAGAATATTTAGAATCTCAAAATAAATTTCGGATGAATGAGAAATTGTGGTCCAAATTTCAAAGGAAAAAAATCGAATTTCAGCACTTAAGACTGCAGCTCGAGCGACAGCCTAGCTCCAGGCGAATACCAGTCTTTCTGCTTTTGAAGCTCGAGCAGCAAGTGGCCTGAAGGGTTGCGACCATTGATAAAAGATGTTGAGTTTTGTGGTGTGTCTCTCCGACTATAACCCCTCGCCTTCTATAAATTGAATTCCTTTGACGTCATTAAGTTATCCCACATCATTTTCTTTCATTCTTATATCAAAATTCTTGCAAAATCACTCCCAAACTTGCATACAAAACCATCTTTTGTGTACATAGAAAATTTGGTCCCATTCACTTTGGCCCTATAGCTTGAAGTGCTTCTACTACAAAGAGTTCTCCATTGTATCGTGAGGTACGATTGCCATAACTCCGTTTGCACCGTTCCGAGGAAAATTCGTCTTAAAGAAAGAGTGTTGAACACTTGCCTCAGACTTTAGTTTCCATTCTTTCTTCGGTTTCCATCTTTTGTTTCTTTATTTTCCTTTGTTGTTTAACATCGTTCATGCGTTGTTAAACTTGTGCCAATATTATATTCACCTACAAAAGAACATATACACTATTCCCCCAAAAAATTAGTGTTTCAAATTGATATTATTAAAGAGAATATAACAAGTTAAGATTTACCATTTTGTTATATTGTGTTAAATCAAAGCTATATCATGTAATCCTAATTAACTCAGTTTCATTTGGGCAAATTTGAATATCGGTAAGATGGACCATAGATCAGAATAACAATAAAGAAGATAAAGAAACTAAAATTTTATTAATGGTACTCTTTAACCCAGTCCATAATGCATACTAAACTCGCTTTTTCTGCGTTATTTTTTGTTGATGTCCTATTTATGCATGTTTCGGCTAAGAAAAAAGATTTTTTTAATGTTCAAGAAACCAATAAATAAATTCTTGTGTTACCAAGTGATACATAAATTACAAATAAATGGTGCATCCCATAACTAAGTGATATGTGCACGTATGTATGGATGGCAGGAAGACCCAGTCCACGACAATGAATAACAGAAGCCATGAAATGTGTTGAACAAGTTCCAACCATGTAGTGGCTGCTTAAAATAGTTCCTGTGATTTATTTATTGTTTCTTGTTGGTTGAATTGTTATTCTTTGATTCTGGATTAGTTTGTTGATTTACTTGATTATCAAGTTGTAATTAATCTATAAATAGCCATTAGCAGTTAATCAATAAATGGAACAATTACAACAACTATCAGTTCTCATCTCTTTCCTTCTCTAATCTTTTTCATGCATAGAAATTCACTTATCATTGGTATCAGAGCCAGGTTAACTATGGCTACTAGAAATCAGTCCTATGCTGAGTTCCAAAATGAAGTTAATGAAAATTTGGGACGCCATGAATCCAGTATTGATGAAGTTCACACTACGCTACAGACGGTTTTGCAAGAACTGCAATCCCTGCGAGCATCACAAATTCCTCGTGCCAGTAACCCAGACACAAACCCATTCGCCTCAACCAAATCATCCATCACTTTAACCGAACTTAAGCCATTCATTCTCAACCATCCTCACACCATAACAATCATCATCTCAAACTCACATTTCCAAAATTTTACAGAAAACCCAACCGGATGGGTTTACAAAGCTAAACAGTACTTGGATTTCAATGAAGTCTCCCCAGATCAACAGGTCTTACTTGCCCCCTTTCACCTCGAGGGACTTGCTCTCCAATGGTATTGATGGTACTCCAAGTTTAAAGGCCCGTAACTAGACAGATTTTTCCAAGGCATTGTTACTACACTTTGGACCAACGAATTATGAGGACCCCTCCGAAGCACTCGCTCGACTCAAGCAAATAGCCACCGTTAAAAATTACCAAGAAGCTTCAAGAAATTATCCCACCAAGTATAAGGTCTGCCGAAATCTTTTCTTGTTAGATACTTTATAGTCGGATTACGTGACGAGATAAGGCTTGACGTAAAAATCAAACAGCCTCGAACACTTTCAGATGTCATTGGCGTAGCCAGGTTGATCGAAGACATAAACTTTTTACAAAGAAAATCAGCCAGCTTTTCTCATGAACTTGTGCTTGGCCATCAACAAAAATTAGGGCTTAATAATTCAGTTGGGGTTCTTGGTTCCCCACCCGTGCTTAAAGCAGGAACAGGCACCAACAACAATATCGTCCCCTTCAAGAGAATCACAAGCCAGGAAGCCCGAGAGCGTAGGGAAAATGGGTTATGCTATTATTGTGATGAAAAATTCTTTCCAGGACATTAGTGTCATGGACCTCAGCTATTCATGATGGAAGACATAATAGACCCCGAAGAGGACTTACAAGATGTCGAGCACCAACCATCAGTTACAGGGTATCTAATGCTCGAAATTTCTTTCCACGCCATCGTTGGAACTGAACGTCCCCAGACCATACGACTCCAAGGCAAGTTGAAGGGCAGAGAGGTCACGGTCTTGATCAATTGAGGGACACATAACTTTGTAGATCAGTCATTGGTAACAAAGTTCGGCTTACCAGTAACTCGTGATAAGATATTATAAGTCATGTTTGCCAATCGGGAGAAAATCGACTGTACATGGAAATGTCTGGCCATACCTTTAGATATTCAAGGATATCAAGTTAAAGTTGATTTTTACATCTTACCAGTAGCCACATGTCAGTTAGTTTTGGGAGTTCAATGGCTCGCGACACTAGGAACAATAGAAACAAATTACCAAAGCCTGACCATGACCTCCCAAGATTGTGGAACCATTCACACCTTTCAAGGCTTAAAACACGCAGGATTGAAGACTCTCATAGAGAAAGAATGTCAATGGTTCTAGCCTGCTCCTTCAATTGATATCCATTCCTCAATCCAAAAATCAAGAGGGTCATTCTCCAATCTTTGCTAATATTCTTGAGGAGTTAAAAGCAAGTGTTTGAACCCTTCTCTCTGTTGAAAAGTGATGCCATTT
>CAIGRP010034003.1:0-13916 GCA_903798385.1 Fraxinus cuspidata
ATACCGCCCGCATTGGAAAAATTTCAAGGGTCAGCCCCTGATGGACAGCACCCGATCCGACCAAAGTAAACCCCAAAAGAGGTCAAGGTGAGCATCAATCACCAGAATAAACAAGAAAGCACATAACATCCTGTGCTAGTAGAACTTGAAGGGCCAACTATGTCTGAAACAAGCAAAACACTGGTACTTGAAGTTGCTTCAAGGTAAAGTACACAATGTCTTTGAAACAAATAAGAAACTGATAAATCAGATAAAAAAAAAAAAAAAAACNACTATTGGGAACTGAATTAATCATGCGCACCGGAAATTAAAACAATATTTAATTCCCACCAAGGATTTACATTGTGTTTAGATAGAAATTGTGATAGAATTAATACCTTTGATGAATTCTACAAACTCTTTTGCTTTTCTTTGAACTCCAATGATCACGATCTGCAATTCAAGCTGTCCAATTGTCCAGCCTCCAATGGTGATCCACACAGAGAACAAGAATGACGGCTAGGGTTTTTTTTTTCTTGTGCTAGCAAAAATAATGAATTATTCCATGTAGTTTTCAAACCCTAGCAGCCTATTAATATAAGTCCAAACGGGCTTGGCCCGTCTATTAAACTTAACCCGGTCCAATATTTAATTAATCAAATTAATTAAATCTGGTCCATAAATTAATTAATCCAATTAATTAATTTGGGCTTATTAATAAGCAACCCAATTAATTAATTATCCAATCTACAATCCAAGCTGTCCAATTGTCCAGCCTCCAATGATGATCCACACAGAGAACAAGAATGACGGCTAGGGTTTTCTTTTCTTGTGCTAGCAAGAATAATGAATTATACCATATAGTTTTCAAACCCTAACAGCCTATTAATATAAGACCAAACGAGCTTGACCCGTCTATTAAACTTAACCCGGTCCAATATTTAATTAATCAAATTAATTAAATCTGGTCCATAAATTAATTAATCCAATTAATTAATTTGGGCTTATTAATAAACAACCCAATTAATTAATTATCCAATACTTGCCAATTAATTAATTGGTAAATCTCATTCTTCTGATTTTCTTTTGTGTGTGACCCATTAGGTTCCCAATCACGATGTATAACGACGTGAATTATTATTTTGATATAATCCAAGTCGATAAATTAAAATACCCCTTTTTAATTTATCATTAATTCACATTCGTCATCCCATATTGACATCTAGCAATGTGTCAGGGCAATACATGTGACGAGAAATATCACGCGATGTGATAAAACCAAACTTGTTCGTTTACTGTGAAACTATAATCCTTTCGTCATATGATTCGATATCAATTAATTAATTGGTAAATCTCATTCTTCTGATTCTCTTTTGTGTGTGACCCATTAGGTTCCCAATCACGATGCCTAACGACGTGAATTATTATTTTGATCTAATCAAAGTCGATAAATTAAAATACCCCTTTTTAATTTATCACTAATTCACATTCGTCGTCCCAGATTGACATCTAGCAATGTATCGGGCAATACGTGTGACGAGAAATATCACGCGATGTGATAAAATCAAACTTGTTCGTTTACCGTGAAACTATAATCCTTTCGTCATATAATCCGATCAATTATGAGATATGGATATATGTCGATTTCGTTTATCGATCATTTCTTTTATCCTACTGTTAAGTCGATGTAAGTCAAAAACTCCTTTTCGACTTATGAGTTCACCTTGCCAAGGATTTTATTATCAACTTAACTGGATAAAATGTAGATCATAATCTCTTACTATCTAAGAGTGACGAATCCTCTATCGATCATTCACAACCTTCATATGACTCTTTGACGTACCCGAACGATGCTGTATTAGCGACCCTTGACAGAGCAACATCCAAAACCACCAAAGTATGACTGTCCTCATATAAGGCACTATGATGACCTTAAGTCAAAGGACCAATTCAACTACCGAACGTTAGAGATTAACCACTAACACTCAGATAGTTATCCATGTGGAATCTCCTAGCAGGTCTCAAATGTTTTGTCCTATAACAATACATTCACGTGTCGCCACACTTTAGCTTGTGAGATCAGCTACTTACTTCACAAGTAAGAATGCCACACGTGATGGTCTAACCGTAATAACGATATAGATTAATAAATCACCAAGACTTGAATCTACATATTCTATTATTTAGTTCATTAGAATAATATTTCAGCTAAATAATAGAGATAGACATAAATATGCATCAATAATTTATATATTAAAAGTGTTTATGCTATTGGACCTAGGGCATAACACTTACAACTTCACCAGAAAAATATGAAACATACAAATAACTTATAACAATCACTTTCAGAATTATTAACTGGACAAACGTTTATTAAAGCAGTGTTATGTCGCGAGAAGAAAAACCTCCAGTAATTCAACGGATTAGTGTAGAAAAAAACAAAAACAATACTTGTCAAACTAATTACCGTGAGGTAACACCGTGACTTTATTACCTCCCTTCATTCCTCGACGTCAGCCTCTAGCTCCTCTTCGACCTCCTCTTGCTCCACCTCTATCAGAGCCTCTCTTCATTGGGATTCCTCCTCTGCCTCAACTATCCTAAAATCCTCGCCCACACCACAGCCCGCAATAATCGGACTAAGAAAAAAATTGATTAAATTCTCTTTTGCTGACGAGGAGTTTGATGAATCCATTCATACGTCCATTCTGAGTTCTTGCAGTCATTGCCATTGCTCAACGCACTGGCGCGAGATCGGCTGCAGATGCGAAAACACGAGAATAGGACGCAGGGCTTAGTGTTTATGGGGGTGCAACGCGGGCCAGATCTGCACAGGCCCACGTGCCACTCGCTGAAAGAATTGGACTAAAAAGTTCCGTAGGCCTAATGGAATGGGCTCTCCTAGAAGGGAAATTCCATTTTTACATAATAAACTGATAATTGAAGTTGACAACCTCTCACATGAATGCGAGCCCCATGTGATTAAAAGATTCAATAAAAAAAGAAAAAAAAAGAAAAAAAAAGTGGACTTCATATTGTGAGTATCCGTTAACTCGCATGTCAACCTTGATTGTACAAATAGCATGGTTCATCCTAGAATTGGACTAAAAAGTAGCAGAAATAACACCCACCCATATTGTTTAATAAAGGGAAAATTTTATAGCTAAGAGGTTAAGTTTCACCCATTTCAAATTTAAGAGATAAGGTTTAAAATTTAAAATTTCAAATATTTTAAGGTTTAAAATTTCAAATCTCAGATTTTTTTAAATTTTATTCATAAATTAATTAATAAAATATATATATTATAAATTAAATATAAGGTCACAATTTCATATAATTGATTACAAATCACAAATTTTATATGTCACAAATTATTTTACGGTCACAATTCAAAAAATTATATGTCACAATTTGTTTATCGGTCAAAAATAAAAAATTGAAACGTCACAAATTATTTTACGGTCACAATTCAAAAATTTTATATGTTACAATTTGTTCATTGGTCAAAAATCAAAAATTTTATAAGTCACAAGTTATTTTATAGTCACAAATTAAAAATTTTATAGGTCAAAAATTATTTTACGGTCACAATTCAGAAGTTTTATAAGTCACAATTTGTTTAGCAGCCACAAATAAAAAAAAAAATTATACGTCACAACTTATTCATCGGTCACAAATCACAAATATTATAAGTCACAACTTAGTAGACAGTCACAAATTGTCAAATTATCGATCACAAATTAACAATTTTTTAGGTCACACTTTATTTTTTAGTCACAATTTATATTTTTCAATGGTCACATATTGTTTATCGATCACAAATTAATGAATTTAATGGTCACAAACAATCAAATAATATGTGATCAACACCAAAACATTTGACCATCACCTCACTACTGTCACCAACAGCGTGACAACCGAACCCCCTCGTCGAAACCACCACATCTCCCATCCACCAGCTGAAAACAAACCCAAAATTTCACATCAGATCTCAGAGCTGTAGGTCCCGGCCACGACATGCAGCAGATCTCGACCACGCGTGCGACGCAGCGTAGTAACCGCACATAGTAGCACCACTACAGCCACCAAAAAAAATGACCTCCACCGCCACCACTAGATCTAACAAAACCACTCCCTCACCGGCGCCACCACCAAATCCAACCAACCACAACAATCACGGCACCACCTCAAATTGAAAAACGAATATCGAAAGAAAGAGAAGTCGAATCGCCTAGAATTACTCCGTCGCCATCGCTATCACTACGTTGCCGCCACCAACATCAACCAGGCACACTAACCACGACACCATCGTCCGCTCCACGCCACCAACATTGCTAGAGAGAAGAAAGGGAGAGAGATAGATGTAGAACCACATAACGATAGTCACGACCTTGTCCGCCATATTGTTGTTTTTCTCATCGATAACTCCTTGAACCGACGCCTTTTCGATGGGAATATTGTCTTTCACGAGGATTTGGATTTCCATTACCAGTGAGGAAGGGTTTTAGGTTTGGGTAATTAGGATTTAGAGAGGGAAGATATATGAAATAGATTTGAAATTAAAAATTCAAAATTCTGGTATTGTGTAATTTCCACTTGTTTAAATGTCCAATTCAAAAATAATGGCATGTTTGGGCTATATTAAAATCTGATTTTAATTTAAGTCAAAGTCAAACAATCAATATTAACCACATCTTTCATGGGTCTCACATTTTTTCAATCACATATTTCAAAAACTTCTATCACAATTCACTAAAAATCTAATTTTAATCCCCCACCAAACACCATCTAAGATTTCAAAATCTTTTCTTCAAAATTCAGCAAATAATTCATCTTATAAAATACTAAATAATAATATTGTAAATTAATTCACCCCACTCCATTCCCATTGCAACTCTATTTCATCCCAAATCCTAAAAATCACTTTTCCCTCTCCTCTTCCCCTTTCTTCTCACTCTCTCTACCTATTCTACCCTACCCTTACCATTCTGACACCGTACCCACCCCTAATTCGGAAGCAACAAGCGACTGCAGTAGTGCTGCTTCGAAGCCCTAGCTAAGTGCAGTGGTGTGGCGATGCTACATCCCGAATTGACAGCGTTGCCTTAATGCCTTTTTTGGAGTTTTTTTTTTTTGTTTTTAGATTCGATATACTGTGAGTGATTATTTGCTTGGTGATTTCCGATTAGATCTACTGTGTGTAGCTTGTTGGTTGTTGTGGTGGTGGTGTGCTGCTCATTTGTTTTCTTCAAATATTTTATTAGTTGCGTTGTAGTGATAGCCTATAAATATTTTTACTAAAACTGGCATTTGTCGACGATGGAGGTGGAGTTTGCGGTGGTAAGATGTGTTGCTGGTGGTGGTGTGCTGCTCATTTTTTTTTCTTCAAATATTTTATTAGTTGCGTTGTAGTGATAGCCTATAAATTTTTTTACTAAAACTGGCGTTTGTCGACGATGAAGGTGGAGTTTGCGGTGGTGCGATGTGTTGCTGGTGGTGGTGTGCTGCTCATTTTTTTTTCTTCAAATATTTTATTAGTTGCGTTGTAGTGATAGCCTATAAATTTTTTTACTAAAACTGGACGATGGAGGTGGAGTTTGCGGTGGTGCGATGTTTGTGGATGGATGGCATTGGGTGGGGGTGGAAATGGTTTGTGACCAATTATTTGTTGATTGAAATCAATAAATTATTGGGTGGGGGTGGAAATGGTTTGTGACCAATTATTTGTTGATTGAAATCAATAAATTAGTTAATTTGTGACCAATAAATTAGATATTTTGTAAACGTGATCTAAAAATTTGAGTCATTATATATAAAGTTTGTGATTTGTGACTCATAAATAAATTGTGACCTATAATTTTTTTTGATTTGTGACCGATGAATAGATTGTGACTTATTAAATTTTGATTTGTAAGCAAATAGTATAGAATTGTGATCCTAATATATTTAATTAATAAAATATTTTTTAAATTATTTCATAACTAAAACTTAATTAATATTTGATTTTTGGAGTTTAAAACCTTGTTTCTTAGTTTTGAAATTGGTCATACTTAACCTCTTAGATATGAAATTCCCTAAAAAGTAACCAACATCCTCCCTGCCGGGAAAAATTTACCCATAACCTTATAAAACAAAATAATTCTTAAATTACTTGACGATTTAAATATATCTCATAATCCTCAAAATTTTGTAACTGAAACCAAACAAAAGACATTAATCAACAATCAATTAATGATGATTCTTGAAGAAGTGCTCTATTCAAACTGAATGGAATTTGAAAACCACTATGTACAACGCAAACACCACTTGAGAAATGATTTTGGCAAGAAGAAGCATTAAGATTTTATCATTTGCAACTCTGGGTTGAAGAATTTGTTTAGGTAATATCTTGATTCATTTAAAGATATGTTTTCAGGTTTTTAAATTATTATCAATTTCCTGAAATTTTTTTTATCATTCAACAAGTTAGTTGTGTGCACTAGATTATAAAGGAAAAAAAAAAAATTATGAATCGATTATTTTTACCAACTTTGATCGTTTGAATTCATTTCTATATGATTGGAAAATTTGGAAATTGTTAATGAACAAGTAATCGCACTTTGAGCTTTATGAACTCTCAACTTGATGGTGTTATCAGACAATTTTATTGTTATTTCAATTGTTTGAACCATTGGGGGAACAAAAACTATACATACTAATATAACATCTATTTTTTTCGCTAACTTATTGATTCAAAACATTTCCTCGAAATTAGCAGAAGTAAGAATTGCGAATTACTGATTGTAATATTAGTGAATTCAATTTTATATTTGGATAATAATGTGGCTAAATGAGAGAGAGGTGAAAATAATTATTTGTAATTGTTGCATCTATGGAAGCAATAAACATGTTCACAAGTTGCAGTGATGATGCATAGGGACTACTTGTCCAATGGGGTGCACATATGTTCACAAGAAAGGTTGAAGAACTTTTATATTGATGTGACATTTGACCTTTTGAATTTTTATGTTATCATCATCGGTTTATCTCAACTCGGTCACTAGACAAAACATCTAGATCAAGAATTTATGAAATTTTCCAGAAATCATGAACTACAATACGCCCGAATAACTCTTTCTACGATGGTGTCATCTTCAGATTTAGATTTTTGATGATATCATATCTAGAGCGGATCGAACACTCCCACCGAACCTATTATTTGGATGTATATAGTATTCTTATTCGTATTATGTAAAGGTTAAAAAGTGTTAGAATGTAGTAAACAAGACATTGACATTACCAAAAAGCTCTCAAGAATAGAAAACCATAATCCCAAACATCATGCATTAACAACTTCTTCATACAAACATAATAGCTCATATTGTTATGAGTTATATATGCCACATGTTGTGGAAATTAAATTTAATCGGATACATTTACAAATATATAGCACGTCTATAATGTCTTGAAAATATTACCTGTAGGAAGGACAAAAAATGACTAAGAAATTACTTATAACAATATGCAAAGAATTGTATCGTATTTCCGCAAAATATTATGTTATGAATAATGACTTGTTCATGGGAAGGTGTGTTATAATATTGCGAAAATACTACGCGAAATGTCACGTGGTTGTGGATTGATGATATACATAATACAAATATATAACAGGAAAACATGCTATGTTGCGTGAAATGCATATATGGTGTCAGTGTCAAAAAAACACACAAAGAGGTGAACTACATTGCCAAGAATGAAGCGAAGCATTAAACAACATGAATTATATTTGGATGGTGTCAGTCTCAGAAACACAAAGAGGTGAATCATATTACAAAGAACAAAGCGAAGTAATAAAAAAATTGAATTTTTATTCCGATTGCTCACTTCACTTTGATCACATACTAAGAAACCATGGCGCGTTATATGTAGTGATGAAATGTAGTAGTTTTCCTAACATGTCAAGAGTATGAATAAAGGTGTGAAAATATAAAAATACATAAAATAATGGATCATAGTGTGATACAAGTTGTGAAGCTAATTACGACTCAAGTATGACTTTTATAATGCATGATATAAATCAATTACTTAGATGGCATAGTAGGTCACAAGTTGCAAAATAAACAATCATTTGTTACAAAACATGGTGTTGTTCAAATTGTATGACGTATTTCGAAACTTGTATTTTATAATTTGTTAAGTCCAAATTATAATTAGCAATTTTCAAATTTGTAATTGGTAATTTTCTTAATCAAAATCAAGTCCTAGTTGAATTGTATTAATAATTAATCGAGTATTAATCAAAATCAAAAGAGGAGTTACTGAATCCTAATTAAATTCAAAAGAGTTGAATTGGTAGTATAGTCCTTGAAAGATTCCAAGAGATCCAAGAAGATTACGTATGATCATTGGAATGCAATTAGAAGTCTAAAGAGTGTGAAAGAGCCGCACAAGTTATGCTCCAAATTTTCAGTCGCAACTTGCAACACATTTCTCACATAGAAAATAACTGAATATGGACAAGGCTATTTCTAGAAAAATTGTATCCATTTGAATTATCTTTGCAACACATTTTGAATCACAACAATCGTACATCGGAAAAATGTTATGATGAAAATACTAAAGATTGCTCAGCTATCGCTCGCCTGACGCTCGAGCAACTTGGTTATTTGAGGAACAAAAACATTCGATTTTCAAATTGATTTTGATTTACTTTTCATCCCAAACACTATCCATGATAAATATACACCCTATGAGACGTCCAAAATTGTGTTGAATTAGATTTATTCCGTAGAGATCAATTCTTTGATGATCTAAAATATTCATCGATTCGAAGATTCAACCACTACATAATTACTTGATCCATAAATTCTTCCACAACATCCCTATTTCAGTTAAACTGTCTTCACCAAAGGACGATGATCGTGCTTGTGACCCTTTTGAGGGTTGCGTTGCTTTGAATATGTTGATTCTTCTTGCCGATCTGAGGCTTCCTTTTCCTCGTGTCATTAAGAAATTTTTGTCCTCCTGGAAATTGTACCCATGCAGCTGTGTCCAAATGGATGGAGGCCACCGTACACTTGCCTATTACTTTGGCATAGGCTGGACTTCCCTGAGCTTTCCATTGATCAATTTAATTCCCTATATATCTTCAAAGAAGATAGCAAGGATTCATGATGGTAATATACTAGTGTAAAGGCTAGGACATGAGGGTCCATTGTATTGGGTATTCAATCTTCTATAAAGAATTGGAATGAAGACTTGTTTTATGTGGATGGGACTAGCAAATTAGCCAAGCTGATATGAATATTGATGAAGTGGTCCCAATTCATTATCACAGAATTTGTAAGTATTTTCATATTTAGACAAGTGTCTACTGGATTGATGTTCTGTATTTTCTGATGTTTCCCCCTTTTTTCCTTTTTCTATGTCTCCAAGCGAATAGCTGATGCAGCCATGGCCTTGGAGTGAAAATTAGAGGTACCGCAGTAACATGAAAGCTAACTCCAATCTGATCAGTGTCGGTCTCTTTAACTAGCATCCATATAATCCTCCTCCTGCAAATTCATCATCACCGCTCCTAATGGGGCAGCTACCACATTCTTTTGTTGTCCCATTACATCCTTCATCTCCTCATTCTCCAGCAAGGTCGTCTCCGCTTCCCGTAAGGCAATCACCTCCTCCTACAAGGTTAAGGTCGTCGCCTTCTGCCATAATATCATCTCTTCCTGTTCCTCATAAGCTTTTCCCTTTATTTGCTTTAAATTCCTTTCTCTTGATTTAAATGACTTAATTTTCAGATATTTATAAACAAAGCTTAGTTGAAGGATTTTGGGGTACAAGGCATCCAAACAAGCTAATACAGAGGTAGGGGCATAGAAAGAAACTTTAAGAGTCCAACTGGCTAAGAGAAACGCCAATTGATGATGATGGGCAGACCTCACTGTCATGTCGCCCTCGCTCTACTGCTCCATTGCCAGTATTTTCTCCTACCAGCAGGTCGAGCTTTCCTATACAAGTTACATCTCATTCACTTCCTCCATAAACACATTCACTACTTCCACTTCCTCACCTCATGAGGTCAGAGATTGATGCATTGATTGGGTATCACCCTGAAGCTTTTTTGGACTTTTTGAAGACTACACCTTCTGTTACTGATCTTACTGTTTCCATTCCTCAATCAATAAGGACTTCGACTTACCTACTCTTAAGATGTTGGATTGAAAGGGAACAATCTTATCTGAATCACAGTTTTTGCCAGTGAAGCATGTATTACGGCAGAAGTTCTAAGCCATAGGTCTATTTTGTTTATGATGCCAGTCTCTGCTAAGGTCAATGTCCTACCTTACTTCGGTTTTCTTTTTTTCCTTTGGAAATGTTTGATGTTTATCTTGTTTTTAGTAACTTAATCATATATGGGCTAAATTGGAGAAGATGGTTAGATTGAGAGATGAGACACTAGCTATACATTCTACTATTGAGAAGGAGAGAGCCTAACGTGCTGAAGAAAAAAAAGGCTTTGGAGAAGCGACTGGCTAACTTTGAGGCAGAATGACGGATTGAAGATAGATGGGAATTTGAAGGAAGAATAGCTAGCCATCAAAGTATGGGGAAAGGCTACAGTTTATGCAGAAGATAAGAATAGAAAAGCTGCCAAAGAGAGGATCTGAGCTGATGAAGCAAATCTCTGTATGAATGAAGAAAAGATAGAGCTGATGAGACTGAGGTTAGAGCTTTGATAGCGATTGCGGATTGGAAGAACTCTCCTACTTTTGGTTCATTAGCCCAAGATGCCTACGTAGTTGGTCTGGTCGAGGTGAAAAAACATATTGAAAGGATGAGGCCAAAGTTTGATGTGAGATTTTTGTATGAGGCCTTGAATAAGTAGAAGGCTACTTTGGTGAAGATGAATATAGCTGTTGAAATCTCATAAGCACTACCAAAAAGCATTTGCTTTGAATTTCTATTTTAGAATTTTTTGTATAAGTGTTGCAACACTTACGACATTAGCACGGACTACTGAAGAGCAGAATCTTTGAATTTCTGTTTTAGACATTTTCACTAAATATTGCAGTACTTACAATATTAGCAAGGACTGTTGAAGAATATGTTATTTGAATTTCCGTTTTAGAAATTTATGTTAAGTGTTACAGCACTTACAACATTAGCAAAGACTGCTGAAGAGTATAATCTTTGAATTTATGTTTAAGAAATTTTCTTTAAGTGTTGTAGTATTTACAACATTAGCACGGACTACTGAAGAGCAGGTCCTTTCTATGAGTCTATGAAATCAATTTTTTAATATAATTTTATTCTAAATAGGGAAATGTGGTATTACTACAAATATTCCCTCGAGACAGCTGATAATATTTATTAAGGTGTTCTACATTCCATGGATGCAATAGAGGGTATCCTTGCACATCATCCGACTTGTATGAGCCTTTTGGCAGAATCTTGACTACACTGTAGGGTCCTTCCCCATTAGGATCTAATGATCTAGCATTAAGTTCTCTAGTTTCCAAAAAAAATCTTTCGTAATAACAAATCACCAACTTCGAACTTCTTAATACGTACTTTATGGTTGTAGTACCTCACATTTGTTTACTTATAAACTACTATCCTAAGTTTGACTTTATTTTTTTTCTTCTAATAGGTCGAGCTCCATGCATAGTACTTCTTTGCTATTGTTTTATTTGAAGAATTGAGTTCAAAATGAAGGAATTTTCCTCTCAATGGGAATTACTGTTTCCATACCGAATACTAAGGAAAAAAGCTTTTCTTTGTGTTAGTTTGTGAGGTTGTACGGTAGGACCATGATACATTTGGGAGTTCATTCGCCTATGTTCATTTGATAGTGTCAAGACGAGTTTTTAAAGTGCGTTTGATTATCTTATTGGTGGCTTTAACCTGTCCATTTGCTTGGGGATGCTTTGGAGCGGAGAAGTGCTTTCTGATGTTGAACTCTTCACAGAAGGTTCTTAATCGTGCATTGTTACATTGTTTTCCATTATCGGTGACAATTGAATGGGGTGTGCCAAATCTGCAAATGATTAATTTTTAGATGAAATTTGTTGTTTTATGCTCGGTTATTTTTGCAAGAGGTTCGACTTCTACCTATTTAGTGAAGTAATCGACAGCAACAATAGCAAACTCAATTCCACCTCTTTCAGTAGGCTCTGGTCCAATCAGGTCTATCCCCCATTTCGAGAATGGCCATAGACTAATAATAGAATTGAGTTCTTTTGGCGGAGCTCAAATTATGGGTGCAAGACGTTGACACTTATTACAATTTTTCACAAATTTTAGGGCATCTCATTTTATGGCAGGCTAGAAATATCCTTGCCTCAGAATTTTGTAGGCCAAGGAATGTCCCCTAGAGAGATTGTGTCTATTCCTTCATGCACTCCTTATAGAAGACGTCATAGACTAAGGTATTCCTACTTGACCTTATTCTAAACTTTCGAGATTCTACAGGGTCTGTAGGGCTTACTCCATGTTTGAAAAATTGGTGATCCCATCTATACGTATGGGTTTAGGGTCTATGACCATAAATGTAAACATGTTCTCCTCAATAGCAGGGTATCTAACTTTTCCCAAATGGATACTATCGAGCTCATTCACCCATTCACTGGTATGTTCTCCTCAATAGCAGGGTATCTAACTTTTCCCAAATGGATACTATCGAGCTCATTCACCCATTTACTGGTAGCGAAACTCTCTAAAGCATCAGGGGATCGAGGTATTTGTTTTACCTTTGTCATTTCAAAGTTTTGTAATTATTTTTGGACAACTCGAATGTAGTCACTCATTCTATCCTCTTAGTTTGGAAAATTTCATTAATTTGATTAACAATGAGCTGTGAATTGTTGTATACTACTACCTTAGATATTTTCAATTCTTTTGCCATTTTCAACCTAGCTATTAACACTTCATGCCCAACTTCATTGTTGGAGACTTTGAAATCAAAGGCTAGCACTGACACAAAATAGTGGCGATCTAAAATACTATCCTTACTCCTAACCGAGCATTAGTGGAAGATCCATCCACAAATAGCTCTCAAGGACTATCCATGTGTAATTCTTCCTTTGGATCTGAACTGAACTTAGACACAAAGTTAGCTAAGACCCGCCCTTTTATACATGTGCGTGGTCTATATGAAATGTCAAATGTTGACCATGGTCAAATCGTATATTTTGATTATAACAAACAAATTATGTTTACCTTTAATTCAATCCTTAATTTGATTACAACAAATTGAGTCAAAACCATTGAACAAGAAGTTGTAAATCAAAGAAGCTCAAATGAAGATCAATCGAGCACTCATGGAAACAAGCTTTACGTCATCGAGCACTCGCCCCAAAATTAGTCGAAGACTTTGTAACTAGATTTTTCATGGAACGGTTGTAAATGTAAAGTACTTTAGTTTTTGGCAATGACACTTTGCAAGCTCAAGTAACGGTATTCTCGTACACGACAAAGTTTACGAGACGAAAAAAATGTTCGCACAAAACTATTTTTCAAATGGATCTATTTTCAACATATTTCTTGAAACTTATCAAAATAAACTTACATTGAAAAATCATATAAAAACAACACTGATTGCAAACAAAACAAAAGGAAAAATGAACCAGACCAATACTGGTCATCCGGACGTTCGGATGGCAAACCAGACGTCTGATTCGCCGCAATGGTCAATTTTTTGAATGTTCTGACAGAGTTATTCAAAACAGCTAGTTTGGTCATTTGGTTCTGAACCGGACGTCCGGTTGGACAGAGAGTTTGACATTTTGCAACTGCTATAAATATCAACTCACATACCTTTTGTAAAGTAACTTTTGAGCATTCAATTTTATACTCCTTGAGCTAGCATTGATTTTTTTTATATCATTTATTATCAAAGTACTGTGCTCTTGAAAAATCTTTGATCAATATTAAATCTTGAAAATCATTTTATACATCAA
>CAIGRP010034015.1:0-11684 GCA_903798385.1 Fraxinus cuspidata
ATTAATAATCTACTTTAATTTAATATTATTATCTTAAAATATATTAAATTTACGTTTAACATGACCGGATCATATTCTTAGTTCGAATCATATGAAAAACATGCATTGATTCACATAATTTATCACATATGTTTACACATGCCATAGATATTATTCTTAATACATAATGTCCATGCGTTGATTTTAATGCGTTCTAGATTTACCATAAGCATTCCTACATTACAATAAGCAACTTACTATCTAATTGATGATCAAACAATTATATAGTTCAATGAGAATGCAAAATCAATAAAAAAAAATAAAAAAACACTAAACAAATTGTCTTGAATTAAAATAAACAAATAATACAGTTCATCATTTATTCAATACAAAGGGAAAACTAATCTATCATCCTATTAATCAAATTATATAAGATAATATGGAAAAAATCACCCTGATCAATAAAAGATGGAAGAAAGTGGAGATCTTGATTTTGTTTGAATAATCTTCATGAATCTTGAGTAATTCGCCTTTGTTTGATGATCAAGCGTCGTTCTTCGTCTCTCCTCACGTTCTAGTCGAGTTTTGGTATTTAAAGGATGCAAAAAGATTGTATTGAATTGTTACCAAAAAAAAATATGTTGAATATTTGAATTTTAGGTCTAAGGAGGTCTCCCTACATTCAAGACGGATTGTGGTATTTAAAAAATACAAAAAAGATTGTATTGAATTGTTACCAAAACAAAAATAAGAAAAATCGGATTTTTTCTTGTTTTATACTAAGGTGTACACTTAATACAAACTAGTGCGAGCTTCTCAACTCTTTAGGTAGTTTCAAGCATCTCATATTAGGAGGAGGTGCGTGCCTCCTCTGCAAGCCTAGGCGTGCCTAGGCTTGTCCCCTAGTAGTATTCAATATTTTTGTCATAACTCTCTCTCTCCAAATATTCGATTAAGGTGACTCAAAGTGCGTTGAAAATCTAATTTAAATGGCTACAATTCTTATTTATATATCATTTTCCAATTCGAGTGCTTACTATGCCAAAAATGAGCTTCAATCTGAAGCAGATTATTAGGAGTATAACTCGCGTGGCTAGAAATTGGTGTTTGATAATACTTTGACTATAATTCATCCCTATGACTTTTCTAATCCAATTGATATCTAGTACTCTCGAATCTTCATCGTAAGGTCCGTCAAAACTTTTGAAAATTTTCATTTTAGTCCCCAAACTTTAAATTTCCTTTATTTTAACCACTTTCCGTTATTTATTCCAATTCTTCATCCAAACATGAGTTTTTTTTTCTAATAAAAGCAATAAATAATAAATTCGGCACTAATCCGTCCAAAGAATAAAAAAATATCATTATTTGGGACCCGAATAAATATAGAATAAAAACTCAAGTGTTTTTGAGTTTTTTATTGTGAATTGTCTTTCGATTTTTCTACTACTGTAGTATAAAATAGATATTAGAGAACCATATACATCATTACTAGCAATATGTTACTTTTTAAAGAAAAATGACGTCTTATAATTTATATTGAAACTTATCTATAAGACATTCAAAAGTTCAATGAATTAAGATGACCTTGTTAACCTCTTTGTTTCTGTGTCTCGGTAAAATCACATGCAAAGCAAAAGTTACATTTCATTCCCAAATATACTTTTAATTAATATTTATCTCACACAAAGTTTGTCACTTGAAATAAAAAATGACATCATGTCACTTTTACGACAAAAAGTAACAAACATTGTACAATCAAATTTCACGTAAAATTTATTCTTAATTAAAAATTTATAATAAATAAGAGTATTAATCTATTTTCTTGATTTTAGATCGTACTAAGCCTAATTCCCTCATTTTTGTCCTTCGAACAAACTCTCACAAGAGCTACTAAATAAGTACCGATAATCGCCATGTAATATTGCTCAGGCCCATGTAGATCATGGGTCGAGAATTCCCAGCACACCACTTTCCTGAATATGGACCAAGAGTTCCTGGTCCAGCACGGCCCTTAAGCGATGGCTGGATTATATGGAACTCGAGCTAGTTCATACAATGCTGTCCCAACCCACTTTACGCCTATTTATAGTTGTAATGATATTTTATAAACATACTTCTACTGTGTATTTCGTATTTGGGTTACAAAATGTAATAAGGTTCTAACTACATGTGTAACAACAAAGTACTAAACTTACAAAACCATCAAACATTATACAGAACAGCATTAAGTTTACATCTGCAAGAAATCATCTTCTTTTACTTTCTGCCTTGCTTCCTCTTCCTCCCGGAATCAAAACTAGCAGGGCAAGTTTCTTGAAAGAAGTCAGCAGCATAAGGTCGATAATACCCGTCGACATAATCACGATCCATGCTGTTAATAAGTAAACAAAAAATGCTGATAAGATTGCCCCCGCCCAAGAAAGCTGAAGCAAACAAAAACAATAAAATTGGTCAGGACTTGGGAAGCCTGTTGCAGTTTGCTGGAGCCCATCCTATCTGCTGTTTCTCGTTGTCATAAACCACCAATTTATCTTGCAGAGAAACGTCTACAAATGGAAGATTTGACAACAAATTAGGTCGCTAAATAAGAATATCCATGCAGGAATATATCAGTGTCGAGTTTCATACCTCCAATAACGTTGAGATTTCCTAGACCGACCTCACTTCCATTCAAGATACCTAAGCACACATTGCCATGTTCCTGAAAAGAAAAATTTCAGTTCAAGCTTAGCTATTTTCATTGCTACGTGAGCAAGTTTGACTGTGTTTAAAAGTTACTTTTCTAGAAAGTATGATAAAATTCACTTTTAAAAGCAGAGATTAAATTTGAAAACTTGAAAAAAAATAGGTACGGCCAAACATGTTCTAAGTCCTAATTCCTACTCTTACCATAGCAATAATAAAATCAGAAACAAGCAAAGCATGTATACATTCACAGTTGTTCACTCGCAATCTGCGAGAGGTGTCTTCTTTGCAGCTTTCGGTTTTCACTTAATGAAGAACAGGAGTATAAGGCGATCTAACGCTTCTCGCACACTAAAAAAACTACCCTTGTGAAATACGTTGAATAGTAGGAACATTAGGGCGACCTTATAATAGATGTATGGGACATCCAACATGGCCAATCCGGTAAAAATAGAATGAGTAAGCTCCAAAGGTCCAACAGTATCTATATAACTGCCGAGAAACACAAAACTCGTTGAAAGAGTATCTCACCGTGACAATGAGATAGGCTTGCGGCTGCAGTTGAAATTGGACCTTTTTGCCATTTCTGAAGCTCAACACCAATGGCTTGAAGTAATTAGTGGCATCACGGATGGATTTGAATGGCTTTGCACTTTTCCAGCAGACTGGGAGGCTTTTGTCCTCCACCGCAGTAGTTAACTTCCCATTTATGTCTTTATTTATCTTAAAAAGAGAAATTACAGTTAGCTCCAGGCATGCAGATAGAGAACTCCAGAAAAAATTTGTAACAGCTCGACCTCACCATAGAAACTAGGGCACTGTAAGCTTGAGAACTGAAGTAACTGTAGGTACTGCCGCTGTCAATAACTATTGGAAGGCCCTTAATGTTAGTAGCTTGGCCACCAAACTGGAGGTCGGCCAGCCCCAGAGAGTAGTGTTTCCTGAAAATAACAATTAAACCCCATGGATACAGCACATCATTTTCTTTCTACTCTGATGTGCTAAGAGCCCGTTTGATAAGATGAACAGTAAAGTACTAAATAGTATTAAAGAAGATACGATCTTATCTAATATACTATTCAATACTCTCTAGTATTGCCCATCAAACATGTTCTAAAGATGACCAACATAATTTGAAAGGGCTTACATTCGGCTCAAAATTGGTGCCCAAATGATCCCCGAAGGCGGTAGAAAACCATCTCCAAAGAAAAGAAACCCCCCACCTTGCCCACTTAAACAATGACCCACAACATTTCTTGTCAGGCCCATCTCGCTCAATTGTGCAACAATGCTTGTTTTGCCACTGCCAAGACCAAGGACTCCATCTGTGTAAGGTGGATGAATAGAATTCGGAACTTCTTGATTGTATCCACATCTGCACATCAGTGTAAGGAAAGAAAAATAAAATTACTTGGATAAAAAGTCAGACTTTTGGTTTTCTATTCCGATCATGATTCTTTGATATAACTATGAGATGACAGGCTTGTAATTGTCGTCTGAAATAAAAGGATCGTGATTTTTTAAGTTGAGATGGCATTCAAGAAGAATGCTTGGCTAATTAGCTCAACGGCATGCTTATAGATAACTAAATTCTAAAGCAAATAACTTCTTTGTTGGTTAAACTAAAAATAGGTTACATGATGCCGCCAAAGCAGCTAATAAGCTGCATATAAGCTTAGCCAAACATGCTCTTTCATATTAAGATGAGATTTACTTTCAAAATAAGTAACTTTTTTAACTAAGGAAGACAAAAGTAAATATCCAAACGTGTTTGGAAACAAAAATTGCTTAAAAGTAACCTTTACTTATTTTAACCTTAACCAAATATGCATACAAGACAATCAGCCCTCCAATCTATCAAAAGAGAGAAAAGCGAATCAAAGACTGATGACAGGAATATAACTCACCCGAATGCTAGACGAGGAGCTAATACGCTACCATTGGAGAACCTAAAAGGAAACGAGTCCAAGACCAGCACACCCAGAGATGAACCTAGATCAGCATAAGTCACCTCATAGTCACATTGCTCATCGGGGGTTTCACAATTATTGTTCCCTGGCCCGTGAAGTGAGACACATAGGGGATGCTGACATGTGATGAGGTTTTTGTTGGGTTTATAAAGACCGTGTGGGGACTGGAAAAAAAAAGAGGGAGATTAGCAAAATTCTGAAAACAACCGCTTATTAAACAGATTTATAAGTTCAAAAAAAAGAGTACCGGAGTGCATTTAGTGCAAGGTGCATCACACTGGAGCCAAGTGAGGTCACTGCCAGTATCTATGTCAAGAAAGTAAGACTTCGGAGGTTGGCCAACATTGATTGTTACATAATAATACCTGCATGAAGGATACACATTGAACAATCCAACTTTATATCGAGTGATAAAAATGGATCTTATGAACATGTTTTCTAGTGAAAGCCACTTGGAACTATGGATGTAAAAATTAAACAAAAAGTATTTTTGTAATTATATCAGCCGAAAAACTTGAATCCAACACACAAAGACCGGAAAATTATGGTTAACCTCAGCCCTCAGGTATTTTCAAAAGAGAAGGGAAAAGAATAGCTATACATTCAACAAGGTTCGTTTGGTACACAATAAAACACTATATGGTACAATGGACAATATGATAAAGTCATTTTTCTTCTTTTAATCCTGTCCATTTCAGTCCAAGAATTTCAAGAGAACGAAAAATATAGCTACAATTTTTTATTGCTCTCTCTTGTATAGGTGAACTTGGTTCATTCAATTCTTCGGGATAAGAAGGATCCACTGGGAAGANAATATATTTTAACTTCTTTTTCTTCTTTAATCTCCAGTCCAACATGCCATGCCATAATGCATGGCAAGAATCATCTGCTGACTGCTAAGACCACATTGCCAAAACTTGCCAAAAAGTGAGTACTTTTTATGTGAAAAACTATTTTTCCAGCTTGGACTAAAATGTATTGATAAAAATTCCTGTTCAACAAACCTTGTCAAGAAAACAAAATCATGGAAATTTACTAGAAATTTCAGAAATGTACATACCAGAATTTCAACTCTCAATCATTTCCACTACAAATGAACAAAAAGTAGAACAATTCACAGAAAATAATTAGTGGGGTTAAACCTTCAACTCAAGAGAAAACCCAAAATCAAAATTATATCAATTTCCACCCAATATCCCCTTCAAAACACAATCAAACACCACATGCATACAAAAAACCAAAAACCCATCAATAATTATTAATTTTTTTATCAAATCTAATGAACAATTCAAGAGATAAAAATACCCTTTTGGATAAACATCGCCAGTGACAGGCAAAAACACAGAGGACCCAAATCCTTTCCCCGATTTTGACTGTTTCTTGCTGGTGGTTTGAGGCTGATGGGCAGCTGTAGCAGACCATGCCAAAAAGTACAACAACAATGCTCGAATGTACTTCTTTTCAACCATCCTTTGATTGATGTTCATTGAAATATTTGTGCTAAAATGGGGAAAAAAAAAAACGCTTCTCGTGTACAAATTTTCTCTCTTTTCCAACCAATAACAGAGAGACTTTTTGCGAAGATTCACAGTCTGGAGTATGGAAAATTGACTGACTGAAACTTTTCACAAATGGCTTTTAGAGTTGCCCTTGAAAAATTCCACGCGGAATATACTCGTTTGCTTATATGCATGTATAGATTGGAATTTTGGATGCATATACAGGGTTGGTGTTATGTGGTGGGGGAATGCCGGCATGGGTCTTGTTCTTGTAAGGGTCTTCGAACTTTTGTCTGGGCGAATGTCAAGTCCTCAACCTTTCATTTTTGCACCCATATCTACAGCCTTTTTACATAGCGCACATTTAATGAAAAATATTTATTTAGTCGATAAACCATTAGACGACACGTGTGTGATATTTGACATGATGGATTGATTCTTCCGTTAAAACATATTATTATCATGTGTTGATACTAATACTCAAAATGGAGGAAAAAATTCCGCCCTCTAATCAGACATTACGTACATGTCTCGTGGTCATTTAACTTTTAAATAGGCGTTTCCGCAGGTGAGGATACTGAAGGCAGTGTTAAAAAGTTGGGAACATGTGTGCACAAATGGAATGTTGGGGACCTGATTGCCACACTTACAAAAGATTGGGAACTTCTGAAGGAGTTTACCCTTGTTTAAATAATGGAAAATTGCACTATTAAACCTCATGTTATAGTTTGAACAGAAAATTGGTCCCCAACTTTCAAATAAAGTTAGTCCTCAACCATTCATTATAATTGAAGAACCATCTAAAACTCTACTAAATTGCCAAGTGGTCTCATGCGTTCAATTTTAAGAAGTTAAATTTTATTTTATTTTCATCTTAGTTTAATTCATAGATATTTAAGTGAGACATGTTTTCATTATGTCTCAATCACGACGATGTAATGAAAATTTCGATGATTTTTTTATTGTGTAAATGTAATCGAAGATCGAGGATAGTTTCTTCCTATTTAAATGTTTGAAAAAATCAATTCATTATTCGATCAATGAGTTGAGGATTTATCTTTCAGGATTGATTGTGCAACTATAATCCTAAGGTGATTATTATTTTGTTTCTTTTTAAAGGTTAGGGACTAACTTGTTATTAGTCCAACAAGTTGAGGACCAATCTTGCATTTTTCTCATACATACGTATAGATGGAATTGGGACGGATATATCTATATCATTTAATGAGTTTTATATATGGGTAGCGTGAGGTGGAGGAGATTATTGTGGGATTGCTAGGAACTTTCTTGGAGTATGATTACTTGGGGAAATCATTTTAGATAAAAGTTGAACAACTCAACATTGGGAAAATAAAATATTCATAATAACAATTTAATGTTAGGAGTTTGAATAATCAAATTTAGACTGTATTTAATGGATATTATTGAGAAAAAAATATATTTTAAATAGTGATATGATGAAAAATATGTAGTTAAAAAGTAAGGGAATGTTATTTATGTAATGAAAAAAATATTATTTCATTAAAAAATGTGTAATTAAAAATGAATTTTGAAATAATATATTTTTAGAGAATGCATGACAAACGGGAGCTGAGCATAGAAATGGTCAATGTTACTTTTTGTGAAACTACTTGCTTGCAAAAAGAGGTTATCATTTTATAGTAATTGCATGAGGACTTTATGGTCAAACGGGGCAAGTGGGGACGAGAAATTTTGTTATCCATGATCCAATGTGACTGGGAAGAGGCAAGACAGAAATTTTGAGTTAAAAAAGATACAATCAAACTTTTTGGTTAAGAGAAATTTTACATTTAAAAATTTAAGTTTAAAAAAATCACACTCTATGTAAATTTACATTCGAAAATGTATATTAGGTATGACTTTTTCGAATGTAAAATTTCAAAAAAAAAATAAATTTATGTCATACCCTATGTAAAATTTTCTAATAAAATTACGTAAATTATATTAAGAAATTTGTCGCGGAAAAATAATCAATGCTAATGAAATAATTGAAAAATTGTAAAGAAAAAATGAATTAGACGCTCTTTTTAGGAAGCACGTTTGACGTACCTTTAACTATTGTAAATATCTGTTTAGACAATTCGATATGTCTATGATATAGTTCTCGAAACAAGTTTCAAGATGATGTAGGCCATTTGTGGTTTCGGTTAGAGTATGATCGTCGCAGAATTTTTAAAATTAGCAAATTATCGAAATACTAGTTTGAAATGACCTACTTTGACAAGCAATAACTTTGCTATGGTTGATCATTTCGCATGCCATTGACAAAGTAGAAAATCAGGCCGTGAACACTTCAAAATGATATTAAAAATACAATATTTCAACTTTGTTTGACATCTCGTAATGAATTCTAAAATTAAGACAAAAACAAAGAATTTTTTTTATTTTTTTTTAAAAGAAAAGAATTTGCCCAAAAGTTGATCCCCCAGCCCAGCCCTCGTGTCTACCCTAGGAAGAGGTTGAACTGTCATGTTGCATCATGCCCTCGAATAAAAATTATTTAGCGTCGATTTTAAAGATCATTAGTTAGTTTTTTTCCCTGCTTCAAATTTCTCCAGTCACGGTCAAGGTTTGCATGTTGGGAAAATATTAATTTGTCATGTCAGCTAGCATATACAATTAATTGTGTATAAATACTATCTTAAAGTTAAGCTCATTTAAAATGGTCTATTAAGTAAGTTAAGTTATTAGATTTTGGATATTTAAATAAAGTGTGGACTAAATATGTGTAGAGACCGAATCTATTATGACCGAATACATATGAAAACTATTTATAGGGTTATGATCTCCAATTCATATGTAATTTCTTATTCTTTATGACATCATATCAATGCAAGAACATAAGAAAAAACATATTGAAAATGAAGATCCAAAGTCCACAATTAAAAACATAAAATCAACAATCAAGAAGAATGTATTGAAGCAATCAAGATTATGGAGCAATAAGCAAACTCAAGAATAAAAAAAAAGCCAATATTCAAGATTTAAGATTTTGAATCAGGATCCAATAATAAAGAATCATTCATCGTATATTTTTTCTGTTGCGCATTTAATAATTATCTTGTGATTTGATTGGATGATCTTGACAATAAAGTGATTAGATTTTTAAATTCTTGAGAGAATTTTAATAAAATTTAACAAGTGGTATCAAAGCCAATTTTATGTTAAACCATTGAGAATCAAGAAATAATTTTAGGGTTAGAATTCATGCTTTGAATTTCTCAATTTCGAAATGTGAATTTTAGCCCCAAAATCCGAAATTTGGATTTCGGGAAAGTTTTAGCTAAGTTTGATTGTTGATATCGAGTTTCTAGTTTAATTCTGATGATTATAATTGAATGGATTAAGTTTCAATAGTTCGATATTTTATTCGAGTTTTTAAATGAGAATCAATTTGGTAGTCTGTCCATGTGGGAAAGTTTAATCCCAAATTTCTTTGTTTTTGGCATTATTGAGTTTGTGATTTTATTATGGTAGTGTAATTGAATCTTTTGTTGGGCTGTCCGAGAACTTCTGTTTAATATGGATATGGATTGGATAAAGTGAAATCATCCATTTTCTTTGGACCAATTGTATTGAATTGAGATTAATGGAAATATTATATGAGGTTGTAATTGTATACTTTATGTATTGCAAAAAGATTGGCCAAATATGGCCACTTTTTAATATACTTGTCGTTGTAATGTGCGTTGCACGAGTTTTGTATTTATTTTATTTTTATTGGCGTAAAGATTATAGATTTTTCAAAACTCGTTGAAGATCCGAATTATTTGGCCAAGTCTGATCTTTTAGTTGATTATATTATTGTAGATTTTGTGCTTCATGCGCATTACATTGAAGGAGTTAGGAAACACTTGAAGTGAAAGATTTATTATCATCATTTCAAAAAGTTGCAGGAGCAAACAAGAAATCTACCGTTAACCAAGTTCATCGCACGTGGAGAAAAATCACAGTCGTGTATAAATATATTTGGGCATGCTGCAAGCAAGGGAAAGATAGTATTTAGAGTTCCATATCCAGCTTGATAAGTATTAATTCTCATGATGCCTATTTTTGGAGAAACCAATAAAGAAAGCAGTTTAAATTCCTCGAAACTATGATAATTTTGAATTTTAAACGTGAAATCAACGAGTACCAAAAAATTAATTACTTTCATTGGAACAAAGGCAAACAAAATGAAGCAACCAAATTACAGTAACTAAGAAAATATGATTAGCTCTAAAATGACAGCACTTCCTGCTCCCTATGAGGATTGAGTCGTGTAAGTATTAATCAACTAATTTACAAAAAAATTGCAAGGAAAAGAAATTTTGCTTTCTCTACTCATAGAGAAGTAGTTTCCCCATTCTTTATCCAAGTAATGTTGGCCTTTAAAGAACTGTCAACAATGAGCTTGAAAATTTTCTTTCTACTGTCAGATGAAAATGGTCAACAATTAAACTGTGATTTTACCCTTCCACAATTCCATAGTTAAAAAGATGGTGTTTCCTCTTCAAGATCAAAGTAGACAAGCAATATTCCCTTATGGTAGGAGCACAAGTTCTGTATGACCCATGCCAAAGCCATGTGAAGATTTAGTTAACGAAGAAAGATAAAGATATCAACTTTAGAAGAATGGCTTCAACATTGCAAATGAAAAAGAGATTTACATCACAGACAATTGGATCTTTACTGAAATCCCCATGAATGTCCTCGATTGCAATCACTATTAATATTCTTCATTCAAAACTGGGTATATACACAGGTAAGATCATATATTAGTTCCCAAACTTCGAAAATATTTTCAAGAGCAGATTCTCGAGCTCACAGTATTTCAAATTAAATTTTATGCAAACTTAACTTTTGAGGACGAAACTTCACATAGAGTTATGAGACACATAACCATCGACAAATGTTGGTCACTAATGACATGATTATAATTTATAAACTTCAAAATTTCCAGGAAGAATTAAAAAAGCCACTTACCTGACTCATTTATAGAAGGCTTGGCCACCTTTTAGCTTGGCCAGCCAACGAGAAAGCTCCCGATGATAGCGGCATGCCACAAGAAACTTTGTTGTTCAGATGATTATGTCTAATTTGGTAAGTATTGAAGAAGTCTTGATATAAGATTCACAGCTTCAGAAGGTGTTCATTTGTGGAAATGGAAGAAATGACAAGTCAAACAATATAGTATGCATGCAAAAGCATTAGCATAAGAACTTCAAAAGAGAGATAAGGATCGTAACCTTGTGCCATGGGTGGGCCTTGATTTATGGGAGCTTGAACTCTGTATAATTTGGATTCATACATTTTATTTCCTCACGAGTTGGGGTTCCAAGAACCTACAGTAAAAATATAAGCACAGATTTTTAGCTCAATGAGCTGTAAATCGTGTGCCTCCGTGGCGTCTGTGCGAGCGTACCTCAGTGCGCACACGGAGGTGTCCATGCGCACCTCCGTGCGTGTACGAAGGAATTTTTTTTATTTTATACAATGCTATCAATACCATTTTTTTCAACTAATATAAGTCAACGAAATCTTCACA
>CAIGRP010034018.1:0-28872 GCA_903798385.1 Fraxinus cuspidata
AATTTAATTTTAGTAGGAAGACTTGAAAAAGCTAACTTCACTAGTAAAATTGAAAATTGAGTTTTAAAATTGGTTATGGGTGCACTTTTTTCATTAAGGGAACCAGAAAAAATGGTACTTATATCACTACTGGGGAAGTGGTAAGAGGTTTATATTCTTCCATCTCTTCTACCAAGGTTGATCACACACATAAATGGCACAATAAATTAGCACGTGTGGGTATTAAGTAGCTTAAACTTCTTAATGAAAAAGGTGCTTTTGGTAATGATTGTATGTCTGATTGATCTTTCTGCGATCACTAAATGCTTGTAAGTATCATAGAATTTCTTTCTTCATGAGTGTTCATAAAATTAAAAACATGCTTGAATATGTGTATTCAGACTTGTGGGATCCTACTAGTAATCCCACCTCGGGTAGAAATAGGTATTCCTTGTCTAAAATTGATGGCTACACGAGAAAGTATAGGTTTATCTTTTAAATGATAAGTCTGATACTCCACGATTTTAATAATTGGTAAAGACAAATTGAGAACCAAACTGGCAAGAGAATCAAGTTTTTTTGAAATCTGATAATAGCCTAATGTTTTGTAATGCTGAATTTGACAATATATGCAAAAAAATGGAATAACAAGGCATAAAACTATTCCTTACACTCCCCAGCAAAATGGAGATATATCGTACTTGATAAAATGTGTTGCATGATGTAAATTTCTAGTATTCCAGAGTCTTTTTAGGGCGAAACTGTAATGACTGCTTGTTATTTGATTAATTTAACTTCATCTGTTGCATTGAATGGTGATACTCCTCATGAAAAATGGTCTGGTAAACTAAGTGATTATTTTGTGCTTAGAACTTTTGGCTATGCCTCATTTTTCTTATCATAGTGAGGGAAAGCTTGGACTGAGAGCTAGAAAATATATTTTTCTAGGTTATCATGAGGGCGTCAAGGGTTACAAGTTATGGGATACAAGTTAAAAAGGATTAAGATCATTGTGAGTAGAGATGTTACATTCAATTAGAGTGAAATGTTGTGTCTTAAAACTGAGTCTAAACTTGTGAGTGAAGAAGAACAATGTAAAAAGAGAGATCAATTGAAGGTGGAGTTAGGAAAGCTTAGCACATATGTTCTTGCTACTCTTAATGAGGTGAAGACTCAGGTTCAGCAACCTTAGGTGGAGAATAGAGACAAAGTAGTAATAGATGAGCATTCTGAGGAAGAGAATCCTTTAGCAGATTACAACTAAGCTAGGAATAGAGAGAGAAGACAATCGAGAGCCCCTAAGAGATTTGGATATGATTCTGAGTTAGCTTTTGCTCATGCTAGTTATGAGAAGTTAGTTGATAATGAGTCAAAAACCTTTCAGGAAGCGATGAAGAATGAACAATTTGAAAAGTGGTTTGAGATAATAAAATAAGAGATGAGTTCCTTAAAAAATAATCAAACTTGGGAACTTATACCTAGACCTAAGAATAAAACTACAGTTGATTGTAAGTGGGTTTTTAAGGTTATGGAGGGTACTAGCACATCTGAACTCTTAAGATTTAAAAAACTAGGTTAATGGCCAGGAGGTATACACGGAAGGAGAGGATTGATTGTAACGAGATTTTTTTACCAGTTGTTAAGTACACTACTATTAGGGTCATGTTTGTATTGGTTGCACATTTTGACTGAAAATTTAAACAACTTGAGGTAAAAACTGCTTTTTTACATGGTGAATTTGATGAGCAAATTTTTATGAATCAACGAAACGGTTTTAAAGATAAACTAAAACATGATCATCTGTGCTTTTAAAAAGATCTTTATATGACCTAAAGCAATCACCTAGACAATGGTATAAAAGATTTGATTCTTTTGTACTCACTATAAGGTTTCATAGGAGTAAGTTTGATCATTGCCTGTATTTCTAATATGATGATACTAATAATGACTATGCATTTTTATTATTATATATGGATGATATGTTCCTCACCTAAGTAGATAAGTAAGATAAAAGCAAAGTTGAATGATGAATTTGACATGAAAATTTTAGATAAAGTTAAGAGAATCCTATGGATGAAAATTGAAAGAGCTATGTCAAATTCTGTTTTGTTATTGCATCAATCTTATTATATTTCAAATGTGTTGAAAAGATTTGGCATGCATGATTGCAAAACTATTACATTATCTTTAGCTAATCATTTTGTATTATCTAAAGACCAGGACCCATGCAGACATGAGTAAGATCCCATATTCTAATGTGAATGGATCCATTATATATTTGATGGTTTTCACTAGATCGAATTTATCTTTTGTTGTTAGTACCCTTGGTATGTATATATCTAATTCGGGTCTCGAGTACTAAGAAGCCTTAAAATGGATGTTAAAGTACTTAAATGGGACTAGTGATGTAGGTCTAAAATTTGATGCTAAAAAAGAAGGTGTGAAATTGAAGGGTTTTGTAGATGCAAATTATGTTGGGAATAGGGATAATAGAAAGTCTATTTCTTCCTATGTGTTTACTTTGTCTAAATTTTGCATTAGTTTGAAATCACAGTTACCACACATAGTTACACTATCACTTGCAGAATCAAAATATATTGCTACCGCTGAAGAAATTAAAGAGGTTTTTTGGTTTAGAGGTTTGCTTCATGAATTTTGTGTTTTCAATGATTATGTTATTCTGATAGTCAATCATCTATACATCTATGTAAAAATCTCATTTTTTTTACGAAGGCACCAAACAAATTGATGTTAGACCACATTTTTTTATAGATATTGTATCACAATAAGTGGTAAGACTTGAAAAGGTCCATACACAATATAAACCCTTGGACATGGGCACTAAAGTGTTGCCATTGGTGAAGTTTAGAAGTTGCAAGGACCTTCTCAACATTTAATTTTCAATTTTATTGGTTCTCTTTTTCGAATTATTTCTAATGGGTGATAATGTTTTCTTGCAGGTCTTTTGACAACAAGGTGGAAGTTTGTTGGCTAAATTGTTGTTAAAAGACTTTTCGATTTATGATGTAACTTGGTATAATTTTCTCATTGACCAATTGACTGAACTAAAAATCAACTCCCCAAAATGATACAACCCGGCCCTAAAACCATTTGGTCCATTTGAAGCAATCTAATTTTATTAGAGTTGCTCATACCCCATTTTCCAACTCCCTGAATGGCTTATGATATATTATCCACTTAGTAATTCACTTGACCACATATTGGGCTTGGCCCATTGTTATATGTTAATCACACTATTATATATCGTGCTTCCTCGACAATGTCTGCTTGTGTGTTATTACATTGTCTCCTTCCTTTGAGAAAAATGACGCCACATTGCTTCTTGCTCTTATTCACCGTGCCTTTTTCTTCCTTTAGCCTTTGTGGCTGCAATTACAGCCCATTTTATGTTTTCAGTGGGCATCCAAGCAACCAGAGTTTGGGTTCTTCTTTGGTTCGATTTTTTTGTTCTCTGCTTGTTTGAGGTTTTGATTGTTTTGGACTATAATGAGCTTGGAGAAGCCTTGGTAATTCCTCATTCCGTATTAACAAGGTCTTCAGAATTGTTGCCCCAAAATTTTTAATTATTCAAAGAAGCAAAGAGCTTTTAGCATGACGTTTTGAATTTTCCAATTTAAATTAGTATTCAATGAAATCAACGATTTGTTAATTATCAAATTTATTAGGCTTCACTCAACCAAAGAGATGCACATTCGCAACTTGAGTATCGCTATATCAGCACATTGCATCTCCAACTCCATCCGACTCTATTAGTTCTCGGGTTAGCAAACTTGAAAAGAATTGCTGCGTATAAAAAAGAAAAAAATAATTATAGATAAATAATTAAATCCTTGCCACACATTCTAAATTCTGTATAAAAGCATGCCAAATTATTAATGCAAGTTGTTAACAAGAAAGTGACTTTTAGACATTGTGTATTGCAGTCTGTGTCATAAATTGCAATCAAACAATTTCAGTCTCAGAATTTTTGCAGTGGATATATATAAAAAGATTGCATCTTGGATCACGCGTACCATTCTTCAATTGATTTCATTCATATTTTTCACGGGTGAATTAAATGATTTGATAGAAAAAACACAGCTCGATTCAGAAATATTGTCTTAATCTAAGAATTTAAGGGTCAATTTGATTGGTAAAGGTGGAAAGACTTTCCAATTTCATGTAAGTTGGAAAATAAAAATCCAAGTACCTCATAGGAATGCATTTTTCCATTAAATTGGCAAAAAATAAGTTTAAAGTGGTTGTACCTTGAAAATTGAACTTCATTTCCTTTTTCATATCAAACAGTCAAAATAAAAGTTGAATTCCTCACACGTCACATTTTTCATGAACTTTAAACCAATCAAATGAACCCTAAGATTGAATTCACACACATTACAGCAAATGGGTCCAAAAAGTTGTAAAAGTTAGGCAGGTTTTAGGATTAAGTGCTGTTCTATAATACTTCATCAAGGTTCCAAGTCCAATACATTGATCCAGTTAAAATGACTCAATGGTAATTATGGTTGGAGGAAAATAATTAGGAATTTTTAGTTAAACCCTAAACTACAAAGGAAACCTTGCACATTGTCTTTCCTTGTGCCGGAAGAAAAAGGAAAAGAAAACGGAGTTCCGTTAGGATTTGTAGTTGATGCTTTACAATTACTAATGAAATGAGAAGAAAACTAACGTGTGCAAGAAGCCAAATTCAATTCCAAGAAGAGAAAATACCGAGAGTAACAATATGGAAATTCGTGATGTTATGGTCTACCTTCGTTATCATCAATCAAATATTGATATCTCAACGATCCGTAATTTTATCTTTATGACAATTTGATAAAGCATTTCAAAACTCAATGTTCTTCAAATACAACGGTCAACATCAAGATTTAATGATTAATTCGGGAGAAAGCACTAGCTAATCAGTAGCGAATTTTGGTCAGATCCCTTTATTGGTTTTTGTGTAGTTTTTTTGAGATATTTGTAATTGGACAGTTGTTATTGTTGCTTGATGCTTTTGAGAGATTTCGTCTTTGATTGACCTATATTTTTAGGTACGAGAATTATTGAATTCTTGATGGTTTGGTTAGCTTCTAGTGTTATCTAGAGAGATTGTTGTATATTGTTGATTATAGTGGAAGGTTGTGTGGAGTTGGGGTGGTGGACAAAGACAAATTGCCTAACCACGTTAAATATTATGTTATTTATTACGTGCATTATTTATGTGGTTTTGTTTATTTGATTGTCTCCTAATATGTTTGTACAAGAAATGGAAAATTATTTATTTCTGCGTCATTATGGCTAGATATCATATTAGATATTGACCTAATTTCTCCAAAAATGTAGTGGTTCAAATTTTGCAGATGCTGTCTTATGCTATTTTTAGTGATACATTTGGTTGGAAAAAAATATATAAATTGGAGAATGGATAAATTAATTTTGTTGATACGTACTTTTTTTTATTATTCATGTCAATTATAAATAATTTATTCCAATATATCAAATACTGAAATTATGAAACTACAAAAGAGAAAACATTAATTGTTTTTAATTCAAAGAAATGATAAGAATATAATATTTCATAATTAAATATAAATCATCAAAACTATTGAATTAAATTCTACTTAAATCAAGGTTCCAAGTATTTTGCAGTTTATTTTACTGAATAAGTTTTAAATATGTGCTCCAGTGTGAAAATTGAAGTATATATTACAAACAAACCTATAAGAAGTTGAAGATTGGCTAGTTTACCTTTTAGGTAAAGTTTGGAAGATCATAAATTAGATTAATCTATAGACTAGGCGCTAGTCAATTTTTCTACCCATTTAATAACAATTTATAATATATTCAAACAAGGTTTATATTGTTCTAGTCCAAGATGAATTTGATCTTCTTTAATATAATTAATCTAAAAACCCTAGTATTTAAATTCATGAAAGTCTTTTGCCTGATTTTTAAATGAGGAAAAAACGAAAGGAATTATCATATCATTTGTGACTCAACCTAAAATAGATAGCGATGGAGAATCCCATTTTCGTGTTCAAAACTAAACAATCTCAACTCAAAAGACATGGTAATTATTCTAATGGGACGAATAACAAAACTCTAAACAGAATACGGATTGATGTAATTTTTAGTTGTTATTCTCACTTCTTGTAGTGAACACTACCAAATATGTGATAGGGATATATGGTTAATTTTTCCTAAAACAAATTCATTTTTTTTATATCTTTTTCTTTTTTGGAAAAGTATATGTGTGCTACTGATTGTTTACTCTATTGATAAGATTTCCACGTTTCCGGTTAAGTGATAATTGGCGGTGGGAGTGATGGCGATCTATACTAATGATACTGAAAGTGAAAGCACATATCTTTAATACAATCCTTTTTCTTCTTTTTGGGATTGTGCAGAATAAAATATATACACTTTATTCCTATTGCATGAACCAAATTATTCCATAAAGCTCAATTCTATACGTTGTACTGAATAATGACCATTTGCTCCATCCAAAAAAAAAAAAAATGAATAAAAACTAGGTTATAAGTAGCTTGATATCGATTCGATGTGTTCTTTCTTAAAAGATTAGCCTTATTATCCTTAATGTGAATTTTGGAATTCAATTGTCGCTCATTGAGTTTTTATACATGCAATTGACCGTGTGAACTTTTTAGACTCATGAGTTTTGAAATTCCATCTTAAAAAGGCGGTCCTTTTAAGAAGAATAAAACAAGTCTTTCAATTTTGATTATTGTCTTTATATTTAAAAGATGTAAGATTTCACTTGACCGCTAAGAAAATCCTATAATTTTAGCCTGCAAACCAATTAGATATGGGAATGAAACATTGCTTATGTTTCTTGACAACAAGTTTTGAGTTTAGATAAAGGAGAATTTTGTATTCATATAGTTTAAAATATTGTCACATTTAAAAACGTGAAAATTAATTTGCATTTTCATATTGGCATAAATGTGTACGTATGAGCTACAGAACGTCCGAAATAATAATAATAGTAGTAGTAATAATTCTTCGTTGGAATAATAACTTTTTACAAGGGTTCATGTTCATCCCCTTTCTTTGTGATGTAAACCATACATCAAAAAGCGGTTGTTTTTTGTGGAAATTGGACTCTTTGAACAACCATTCGACAATTTCAAGAAAAAGTACCTTGTAGACTATAGTTCATAATTTTGAATCCTCTGTGCCCTACGTTGTGTCAAAATCATTCTGTACGTTTTTATCTTATTCAATAATCAACATATTATAACCTCTATGTCATGTTTTTGTTACTAAATTTGTACCATGGGACATATCTTCTGTGTTACGCAGCTCCTCTTCCATATATGATGAATAGAAGACCAATCAGGTTCTAATATCTCGTCCCTTTTCACCTATGATTTCAGGGTTATCTTAACTATTCATTTGTACGATTAATGTTTACGGTTACTACAATGTCATGTAAGATGTAAACGTCTTTGTGTTCTAAACTAGCCAGAGTTACTCAAAATTTAATGAGCACTAGTACATACGTACCTAAATACTTTCTAAATGATACTTTTTATGCATATTTGGTTCGTCCAATTAATTGTATAGAATTGAAAACTACTTTTTTTTACTTAATTCTCTATAACTTTAAGAACATTAATGTAGCTGGCCTCATCAGTAACGTGTAGAAAATTAATCAGAAATATTACAAGCGAGTAAAAAAAACCCTATATGGCTTTTGAGTTTTTTTGTTGAAACGGCTGATGTGCGCGAGAATATTTTGATGGAAACTTACAATTTATCATTTTTTGAGTTTGAGGGGGAAAGTTTTTTCACATTTCTATCGACACGATAGGCAAGATGGTTCAATTTGTCATCCATATGGAAATATTTTATGTATGTACCAAGCTTTTGATATAAATGCATCCCGTTTGCACGTGCTATAGACTTTTAAAGGTGATGATTCAATGGATCTACCACGATCTAATCGTAAAAGTGGAATTATATAATAAGGGACTACAATCTTATAGATGTAAATTAATTAAGATGCTTTGGGAAAATACTTGGTTTTGCTAAAAAAAACTATACACTTAGTTAGCCTGTGGATCAAAGCTTGTAGGTGATATTAACCTTTTAAAAGCCTAACTTAGTTTAGAGTTTGGATTAGAATTGGAAGAGATTCATAGGAGGGCAACTGAATGAGGAATATTGGTCGTTTTGTGTGGATGAAAGCGCATGACATTTTAGGTGACAGTTGACTAGAAAAATATATATAGTAATTAAAAACGGAATTAATGCTGTTAAAGAATCACCATCAAACTTAAATGAGAGTGGGTGAGCAGTAAATTTGTAGGCCCTCCAAGAAACAAAAGAACCCACATGAATAAAACAGGATCGGGAAATCCAAACCCCCCATGAAGTACCGTAGTAAGGCCTAAAAACCCCACTTCGTCTCTTAACAGTGTTTCTCTTCAAAAATGAAAGCAAATGGAGAAAGCAATGAAAACACTGAGACTCTGTTTGAATACCGTTTAAAACTCGAAGATCCGTCAGAGTCAAACATTAATTCAATCGCTCATCATATTTACTATTCATTATTATTTCCACATTTTGTAGAATCTACTACTACTTTTTATCGATTGATTTATAAATTAACTGCCCAAACGGAGTTCAAAGAGATGGATGAATCTTTTATTTCTATCTTGATAGGTATATATAGCGGCCTTCAAAGTCATTAATACCTCTATAAACTCGAAGCTTTTTTTTCTGGTAGATCTGCTTCCGTTCCTTTCATCACCTATTCTTTCCAATTAACTAAACCTTTCTTCTTAGCCTGTATGACTTAAAGCTGACTTTTAATAAGTTTTCAGCTCAGGAATTCCAACTTTTTCTCCTGAAATTTGTCTTCATTTTTACTTATCTTGGATCTCTAACCAGGTGTTCATCTTCATAATTCTAAAACTATTTTTATATCTAAATTTATCTTTACTTTTCAGCTTTGTTTTCTGAATGGTAGCTTTCCTTGGACAGTAGGATCTGAAAAATAAACCAGCAGGGTTTTTTGGGATTACCACCAGCAGCAGCAGCAGTTTAATTAAAATCGTTGTGTATATATATACATATATATATATATATATATAGAGAGAGAGAGAGAGAGAGAGAGAGAGCGCTGGGCTGGGCTTTAATCTGGATAGTAAGTGGAATCAAGAAAAGGAACAAAATCCACCACTGGACATGCAAATATGGAACCAAAAATGGGAATGAAGGGCAAAGGAATAGAGGGAGAAATAGTACAAGTTCAAGGCCGTCACATTCTTCGGTCAACTAGCCAGAAGGACCGGCACAGCAAGGTCTTCACCGCGAAAGGCCCGAGAGATAGAAGAGTTAGGCTTTCTGCTCATACCGCAATCCAATTTTACGATGTCCAGGACAGGTTAGGCTACGACAGGCCTAGCAAGGCAGTCGATTGGCTAATTGAAAAGGCGAAAGACGCCATTGATAAGCTAGATGGGCTACCCCCTTGGCACCCGAACGATACTTCAGCAGCTCAAAATTCAGAATCTAATCCTAGTTCGAGTGGGACAAAAGTTAAAATTCAATCAGAATCTTCGTTTATTCAACCCGAATCTGACACGGAATTCATGAACACGATGAAATCTTTCTTCCCAACAAGTTCCAGTGCAGCTTCTTTGATGAATTTTCAGAATTTCCCGCATGATATAATGTCCAGAGCCTCATTCCAGGCTGAAGACCTTGGTCTTTCACTTCACACTTTGCAAGACCAAAATCCAAGGCCTTCGACTAATCCAGGCCTGCCTGGTTCGACATTTCAGAACAATTATCAAAGAATGGATAGTTGGAGTACCAACGAAAGTGTCGAAAATAGGGTTGGATTTCATATTGACTCACACACGATGCCCCAAGTCCAACAAGCATTCATCTCCCAGGACTTGCCATTTTCTAATAGGGAACTCCTTCAATCCAATTACTCAAACTTTATTCAACATAATCAACAGCCAAGTGTTCACCAATCTTCGGATTCTGGTAGCCATTTCCCGTTTGGTTTTCGAGTTCCAGCTCGAATTCATGGAGACGACGAGCCAGAAACTCAGAATTAAAAGAAGACATTCATTTCCAACATCAGGTACTAGAATTAAACCCTTATTCTATTCCAGTTAATTCTTTGAGTTGACTTTTTTTTCCCTCTTAAATATCTTCAATTTGCATACTTCGATAATTTTCCAGGCCTTTTGGTGATTGGGATCCCGGCCTTGAAGATTTTTCAGCAACTCAATACAGAATGGAAAAGCTCATATGGCTCAAGTTATTTTAGGCTATTGATTCATGTTTTTGTGCTTATTTTGTTATCATGTCCTCCATTTACAATTTTGCATTTGCCTTTTTACTTTTTCCAGGTATTTTGTATGTGGTATAATTAACTTACAAAAATTGATTAGTTTCAAATAATCTAATCTAATCTTTCTTAACCAATAATTGCTTGGGTATAGATTCATAAGTTGGATTAATTGTTTTTATTGTTTCAAAAATTAGTTTAAACATTCAAATGCGTAAGATAATATAAAGAGGGAAAAAGGAGAATAAACATGTAGCTATCTATCTTCCAATTGAACTTGAAACCCTTGTAAACTCATGTAAAACATTACTACGAAGTCTTCGACGTTGAGTTTAAATGTTTAAACTGAGCAATGGTCTAATGTTTGCCCACAAGCTTGGACTCAAGGCCTGCGTAACCATAATCAATTCACTATGGGTGGTTTAAAGCTATTTTGTGATACTGTAAATTTGTAATCCTTTTATAGAGCTTGAATTGGGCTCTTGTTTTTTTATTCGCATAAATAGGAATTAAGGTATCCCGTGAATTTTCGTCCTTTGGGACTATGGTTTTAAGATTTGGTAGGATGGTAGAAACATGTGGCTCTTTCCATTGTCAAAGCAAGATTGATTGGATTAGCCCACTTTTCTGTAAGTTATATATTCACTTGTGCAGCCTTTTTGATTGCCTCTACATCGAGCAAATTTGGTTGATTTTATTCCCCCCCCCCCCCCCCTCTCTCTCTCTCTCTCGTTGCTTTTGCCCAAAGTATGTGGCAATTTGAATTAATAAAGTTTGTTTAATTGTTCTTTAAAAAAAGGAGAAATTGTTAGTAACTAGTAAGAGTAAATCTTATGGGTTGTGTGTTTAATGCAAAAAGAAAAAATGAATAAATTTAATATTTTGAATGGAGTGGATAGTGTCCTCTAAGTCATTCTATATGACACTAAAAACTGGTGTAAAATTGGTCAAAAGGATCAAGCATTAAACATCATGGGCCAAAACATGAAAATCGACTTAAACTTCATGGGCAACTTTAGCCCATTGGGTAGGTAGAGCTTCTTTAAATTTCACATTGAGTCATTCAGAGCACTTAAAAGAGATAGTCAGAGCGCAACCAAAAACCTTTTTCATCCTAGCCCGGTTTGATTTGGTTTTCTTTTTCATGAAAGATAGAAATTAAATTTCAGTTTCACATTTTTGCATGTTTGATTGACTAAATTTTCCATGAAATTGATTTTCCACATTTTCTTGGTTTTTGAGGAAAAACTTTTCTCATGGGTTTGGTGGGAAAAGCTTTTCTCGACAACTTTTTTTTGGGCAATGGAAACAAATTATATCCCAAATTGTAACGAATTTATCCATTTAATAGACAATTTTCATAGAAAACAAAGCCAAACGAACACCAAAAGATTTAAAATTTCAATATTTTCCAGGTGAAAAATTATATCAATCAAATACAATTAATTGACAATTCTCAGTAAAACAAGTTCTAGACAATTCAAAATAATGATCAATCTTAGGGAGAGCTATTGGTATTATGCACTTTTTCTTTGGCTCTTGAGACAGAAAGGGGGAGATAAATGTGCTTACTAATTTAGTTAGATTTTTATTAGTCAGTTACATGTGTTATTATAGTGTTGGCATCCTTATGGCAACATCCAAATCATGTAATTACAGGACTTATGCTTAAAATTTATTAACATAGTTTTAAGTTCAATATTGAGTCAAAAGAGTAATTAGTATTCAAGGAATCTATAGCAAGGGATTATGGTGTTCATAAGAACCTTAAGAATGAATAACTTAAAGAATTACAAAAGTCTTAAAAATAGAATGTTATAGGAAGAATTCTATCATAAGAAAGAGGAGATTTCAAAAGACATGCTCAAATATTTTAAAATGTTTCGTTTAAAACCTTTATGATCTTAATTGGATTTAAAATATTTTTAAAAAAAAAATGTGTGGTTGAAAATAAATTTGAAAAAAAAAATTGATTTAATCGTAGACAAATAGGGACTTAATCAGTGAAACCTTATATGATATTTCCTTTTTTCTTGAGATCCCATCTTTTCCTTATTGATATGCAAAAAATATCTCTATAAAATCAAAGTTTTTTAACTATAAAACTTATGACTTTGATGAGGAAAAAGATAATTGATTTTCAAAGCAAATTATGAATATTTTTTTAAGCTTTTCATTCATATCTTGGATCTAAAATTCAAAAATCTTAGAGGCAACATTTTTGGTCTTTGGTTCTTGGTTATAAAACATACAATTCTTCTAAGGTCCGTTTGATTGCAAAGGTGAAAAATGGGTGGAAAGAAATGAATTCCAGTGAATTGAATTGCCTAGAAATTGTTTTACTGGGAATTGCAATTAATTGTGTTTGATTGGTATAATTTTTCATGGAAAATGTTGAAAGTTTGGCGTCCGTTTGGCTTCATTTTTTATGAAAATCGTCCATTAAAATGATAATTTTTCCTACCATTGGGTCTAGATTTATTCCAATTGCAAAAAAAAAAAAATAATAATAATAAATTTGAAAAATAAATTATCATACCGAATATCATTCTTTTGACTTTGTTTTGCATGAAAATTGTCAATAAAAGTGATTAATTTTTTTACCATTGTGTCTAGAATTTTTTTCCAATTGCTAAAAAAAAAAAAACCAACCAACCAATTTAGAAAATATTTTCCAACTAAAAAATCAAGAAAATGTTTTCCTCCAAAATGTGGAAAATTTGAAAAGTCGGAAAATATTTTCTCTGAAAAATTTAGCCTATCAAACACTGCAAAAATTGGAAAATGGCCATGGAAAATCCGCCCAATCAAACAGGGCATAAGTGTTNAAGAAAATGTTTTCCTCCAAAATGTGGAAAATTTGAAAAGTCGGAAAATATTTTCTCTGAAAAATTTAGCCTATCAAACACTGCAAAAATTGGAAAATGGCCATGGAAAATCCGCCCAATCAAACAGGGCATAAGTGTTTTGTGACCATCTTTAGTGATCTTGAGAGTCATCGTCTTCTCCGGAAAAAGAAATTTTGTAGCTTTGGAGGGAGTTAAAAAGCTTCAAGACAAGTGGTGCTTGCTCAACAAGTCCAAGAAGTAATTCTACGTAACACTTCTATATGAAAGAGATAGTCTTTATGTATTTATGTCTAGCATGTGTCTATAATCTGTTGCAATTTAGTGGTTTGTTCAACAGCTGGACACGATCCTAATCACGTCAAATTGCATATGTATGGTCGTTTTCGCAATTTACCATCACTCAAATTAATTAGTTTGACATTGTTTAATTTCAATAAATTATTATAAACTAATATAACAAAAAGCACTAAGATGATCTCTTGATTTTCGCAACTACATCCATTCACAGAAAATGAAATTGTTCCTTTAGGTACAATCTATTTGAAAGACTATTTTCATTCCCCACATATATTCTATTATATTAGCAATGCCAGAATTATAATGAGACTTCTCAGTGAAGCCTGTGATGTTAGGTTTTTCAACAGATTGATAGTAAAAGAGATTGATCTTCCTTTTCAGTGTGAATTATTCATTATTGTTTTCAACTGAATACAACGAAAAGAGTAAAAAATTCCCACAATTTCAATGCACGAGAGAGATAATGGTTGCACGAAGTCTATTGCTTTGACTCTAGCCGACATCATCCTAGCGTATTTTCTGGTCCATCAAATGCTTGGAAAATTCCGCCAAATGCTTCCCCCGGATTTTACGCTATCCCTGCTTACTATTTTTATTTTCAAACTTATTTTTGTATAGTGATTTTATTCATACTTGCTTGGTGTTTTCTCTGTTTCTTTCTTTTCTTTTCTTTTTTTAAATAAATACTACACCAATTAAACTTTTTTACCGGAAAGAAAATGACATCCTTATTGACAGATATTCACATGGAAGTGACACATATTTCTTTATTTTTACTTTTTGGTACCCCACTTCTTTATCAGAAACAAAATGACACATTTATTGACGAATATTCATATGGGAGCGGGACTCATGTGAATAAAAATAGTTAATTTCCTTTATTCCAAACCAAATATTACCTAGGATAACTTTCTTTTGGACTAGGAGAAGGGTTTGATTTTTCTTTCTATCACGATATCCATGTTGCAAGTTAATGAACTTTTTTTTTTTTCCAATTAGATATAGATGTAAGTTGACTAATTGGAAATGATAGGTCTATACTGAATGTACCATGAATCGTGTTTAACATGTATTTGTTCTAGTATGACACGGCATTTTAAGCAACTAAAGGGATTAGGGTCACAAAGGCATGTCAATGAAGGTGGCAACAATCTAAAAGAAGTGGAGAGACTTGTCAAGGATAAAATGATAGTCAAGTTGACAAAAAATAACCATAGGTCCACTAATTGAACTATCTTGAATCGACTCATATTAGAGAAATTAGTCACTGCAAATGAAATTTAGTGATTATATTACTCTGAATAATCAAGTGAATCTCGTCGTACCAAAACCCTACAAAGTAGACGTAGTTAGTATGTACCAGTACATTCTTTGGGGATGTGGTTGGCTTCACAATATGAAGTGTCCATTCAAATCAATAATGTGTTCCAAGAACTTAAATCCACACCCCCCACCCCAAAGACCCCCCAACAAGTAAACATTTCTCTTTGCATATATAAATCTTGATATCAACACATTGTACATGTACTTATATGAAAGCCAAGACTGATACCATGTCTAGCTATATACTTTACCACTTCTACGAAAGACTAAATTCATTTTACTATCAAGATGTCCTAAAGATTACAAGTATCACATTTAACTACTTGGTACATCTGTTTTGTGTTTATAAAAAAAGTGTACTAAATAACACGCGGGTCATGACTCATGACCAAGGAATTTGATTCACTAATTTCCTGTTGAACTAAAACTTACGCATCTAATCGAAATTTTTCCAAATATGCAAGGAAATTACAAGTGAAATTTGTCCAAAGTCAATGTTTCACAGTCAAACCCGTTGAAGTATACGGTTTTCCTCCTCATTTTTCCATGGAATCCCAACAGCCCACGTCATTTACACACATGATTAATCCAACTTGAAATTTTCTCAAACAAACGTTAAATACTAAATCAAACATACCACTTCATCCTCCTCCAATTTCACATACCAATTTCCAAATTATTCAGCCATGGGATTCGACGATGACGATCCTCCTTCCCATCATCGAATAAACACTTATGATCTTAACAGTAAGATCATGGTCACAGCCATAATTTCATTAGCATTTGTGGTGCTGCTTGTCACAATCCTCCACATATATGCAAGATTCGTCATTCGCCGCCAAGCACGGCGTCAGTCTGCCTTACGCCGCCTAGCCTTCATCACAAGCGTCGCTAATGTCCAATCAATGGAGCTACCAAAGACCGGCCTTGATCCATCCGTCATGGCATCTTTGCCCATATTTGTGTTCAAGCAAACAAATGGAAATATTAGCGATGGAACGGGGTCAAGTTCAATGGAATGTTCAGTTTGTTTGAGCTCGCTAGAGGATGGTGAAATGGCTAGGACATTGCCAAATTGTAAGCATACTTTCCATGCAGAGTGCATTGATAAATGGTTTGGATCAAACTCAACCTGCCCCATTTGCCGGACGGAGGCCGAGCCCCGGCTGCTGGCAGAGCCACGGGAGGACGTGGCGGCGCCCTCGGCTCCACCATTCCATGGTGCTAACTCTACGATCATAACAAGCATGGAAGGTACATCAGATGGTGGAATTTTATCCACAGCAAAAATTGTTGGATCAAGTTCAAGATTAAGTTCATTCAAAAGAATTCTTACTAGGGAAAGATCATTCCGAAGAATCCAATCCTGTGGTCAAGAAGATGGCTTACCTGATCTTGAGAGGCAGTGATTATAAATAGGTACAAATATCAAAGATTAAACATTGTTACTTCCTATATTGTTTCAATTTAGAAACCAAAATATGGAAAATGAGAAATTAAACGTAGATGAGCCAAACTCTCGATAAGGGCCTAACGCTATAATGGATAAGATTTTTTTTTTACCCTCCTTTTACATGTAGAATTATTAATATATTTAGAAATGTTAGTTAGGAGATATTATGTATAAATATTTAAACATTGAGATTTTGTGTGTCGGGAAATTAAGTTTTGAATGTACAATACATTATGAGCCCATTTGGCAGGACTTCTGCGTTTGGACCTTGCATTTGAAGAAAGAATAATTAAAATTGTATTAATTAGTAAAGATGATTAAGAAAGATTTATATTGTTTGATAATGAAAAAGATTCTTGTATTTGGTAAACTAAAGATTAATATGATAGGTGGCATGCAAAGATAATCTTTTAATTTATTAGATTGCTAGGTTGGCTTGCTGGTTGCACCATGTGAACTTTAGACTATACATTTTCTATTTGTCAACCTTTGACTTACTATTAATTTATTATTTAAATTATTTATAAAAAAATCGTAATAATATTATGAGCTTTTTCGACTTTGTAAAGGGGGCTGTTAAACATGGCCATCAATAGTTGGAACATTGTTCTGTATTTTATGCGACTTTTAGAATTGGATTGTCATAATAGATTATTGAAAAAAAAAAATCACTTTCGAATGTAATGCACTCTTAGCATAAGTAGTTAGTTTATATTATTTCTTAGGGTCCGTTTAATTAGTTTAAATTCAATGAAAAATGTCACATTTGAGAAATTCAATTTCTATTTTGTCTGTTAGATACGAAAGTGAAAATGGAGTTCGAATTCCAATATACAACCACTTTAAGCTTATTTTTTGCCAATTTTATGTAAAATACATTCATATGTGGTACTTGACTATTTATTTTCCAACTTAAATGGAATTGTAAAGTCTTTCTACCTTTGCCAATGAAACGGACATTGAATTTCTCAGATGTAACATTTTTCATGAAATTTAAACCAATCAAATGGACCCTTATTGTTAAAAGGTAGAATGGTAGTTTTACGTATTTCGTTAGGGTAATTAAGCCATTTAGCTATCAGACTATTTAAGCTCTTGTAATCTCTTTTTTGTATAACTTTTGCTCATTTGGTGATTGGAAACCCTAGCCTCCCTTTTGCTTTCTTCTTCTTTCATACTACTTGCAATCACAAAATTCACAAGGTGGAAAATAAGGGTAGCATTAATTCTTCCTTCCCATCTTCGCATGCACCCTCTGCATGCAAAGTGTTGTTTCTTGAAATCGAAAGAGTGTACCGATTCTCTTAATAAATAAAAGGTATAGCACGGCTAAAATTAATTGCCTATTTGGGAGTAGCACTGGTGGTCTATGAGATAAGAAAATGAGAGATTCTTCCATAGTTTTCTCAAATTCTCTATTTTTTTGCTTTTAAAAGTCGGATGAATATCTTCCGCCACTTCATTTCAGTCTAGTCCAAAAGGATTAGTTAGTAGTCCCATATCTAGTGGAAAAATCAATTCATTTTTCTCAGTACTTCCTTCTAATTGTGGAAAAATATATTTATATTGAACACGATTAAAGAAGAAAGTTAACGCGGCCATCAAAAGTTAAGCTCATTTCATTTCCATAAGCAGATTTTTTTAGTATAGGAAATTTTCCATACAACCGTGTCTCCAAATAGAGTTTTTCTACTGAAAAATGGCTATTAACTCTTGCCTGCCTTGCGTTGTCACTGTACACTATCGGCGAGAAATATTGTTCAATCCACTATTGTGGAGCTATCCAACAGTCAACAAACACCAAAATGATCAAACACAACTCGTACGATAAAGAATTTTTACAAAATGCAAGCTAAAATTGTACTGAATTAATTAATGGTCATTAAGTATTCACACAGTGATTAAACAGAAGTTGAAATGAACTATTGTGAATTAATATTAAGCCTTTGCCTTTTTTTTTTTTTTCCACATTCGAAACCATTTGTATTCTAACTTTGCAGCTTTCAGAAAGTTAGCGTGATTACAAAGAACAGAAGAAACTTGATCAATCCTTTACCCCATCCGTGAGTAATTGAACGACTGCTATTCAAATTCGCAATAGCAGGTCCTTCCGTCACTGATCCAGTAAATGTCTCATTACTTGTGCTCAAACTGCACCAAAATACACAACTTATGTGTAAGATCATCATCTCTAAAAACACGAATCGTATCTTAGCAAAGGATTGTGGTCCGATTCTATTGAGGATTGTACATATCTCAGGATACAACTACAACAAACCAAGTCTACATTCTTAATGAATTTAGGGTCGGCTAAGTTTTAAATTGTTCCACGTCCAATGCGAGCGAGCATTCTCTAATAAGGGAGCGTGTCAAGAAAAGTGAAAATCACAAAGCATAATCTATCTCCAAATATGAATAGATTGTGGTCCGATTCTAACGAGGTTCATCCGTAACTCATGCAAGCAACTACAACAAACATGACTACTTCTCAATAAATATGGAGTTCGCCAAGTATGAAAATGTTCCACAAGAATTCTCTAATTGATTATGCTTGGTGTACATAATTATTTGTACTCCCTTCCCTCACATAGGGTGGGACCCACTTTTGTTTCATCCCATGCGAGGAAGGACACCCTTATGTACTATTTTTTATGTACACCAAGAATAATCATTCTCTAATATGGGATCGCATCAAGAAAAATGAAACTCACAAAGCATAATCTATCTCCAAATATGAAAAGATTGTGGTCGGATTCTAATGAGGTCCATTTATATCTCGTGTATACAATTACAACAAACCATGACTAATTCTCAATGAATTTGGGGTCAGCCAAGCATGAAAATGATACTATCTCCAAATATGAAAAAATTGCGGACCAATTCTAACAAGGTTCGTCCATATCTCAAGTATACACAAACAAAGTCTAAAATCTCAACAAACTTGGTTCGGCTAAGTAGAAAAATGCTCCACATCCACGACGAGCATTCTCTAACATGGGATCTTGTCAAGAAAAATGAAAATCACAAAGCATGATCTACCTCCAAATATTAAAGATTTTGATCTGATTCTAATGAGGTTCATCCACATCTAAGATTTATTCCAAATAAATTTGACGATGACTATTCAACCACTTAGTGTATGTTCCACTCAGTGAGGCCATGCTAGAGGAAGTAATCATTGAAGGCAAACGACGTCGTACGCTGGAGGTCCGACGGGTCATAACAGGGCCCACATCTATCCTCTTCCTTTTTCTTGCATTACTGCATAAAATAACTAATTTTCCATGTTCATAGTTTTTAACACTTCAATTTTAAAGTACACGGCAAGAAATATCACTTCTAACCACAAAATTTTATGTCTTTTGAAAGTCTCTCGATTAATTGTTTTCGAGAAACAACTAAATAATGACTTTTTAGGGGAAATACCTGCTGGATGGAAATTTGCAATTATTGTGACCTGAAAAAACAATAATTAAACCAAAATTTTAACATTAATAATAATAATAATAGTAATAGTAAGTGTGCTTACTAGGATTGAGAGAAGTGAGAGCAGCCGCATTACTAAAACTACAGCTTTCCTCAGTGAGGCCATGCTTAAGGAAGTAATCATTGAAGGCAAACGATGCCGTACGCTGGAGGTCCGACGGATCATAGCAGGGCCCACCTTTCTGGATGGGCCCGCAGTTCGCTCCTCCAGGCCCACAAGCCCAATCGAGGGACGACTGTAGTGCATTATCAGCTGCATTGTTCTTTGCCACACACCACAGTTCCTCCGCCGCTCCTCCTCCACCGCTGCGGGCGTGAACCGCTGCTAAGGCATAGCAAAAGAAAGAAAGAGCCCATGTTAAGATTGCACTTGCAGGAGCCATAGACATACAGAGAGAGAGAGGAGAAAGTGGGGATAGCCGTTAAGAAATGGTTCTTTATTGAGTTTACTACATTTTTTAATGGGATTTATATGGAGGAACTGTGACCGTTGCAGTCAATGTGAGAATCGAGACGACAAGACAAAATTAGTGGTCAGATCATCAGACTTAGTACAGACGTTTCTCGACGTTATTACAGTAGCAGTTGAAATGTTGAACTTGTGCCAAGTTAATCGAGGTTGTAACCACCAACAAAATGGTCTTTAATGCTACATGTATAATTTAATTTGATTTAATACACAATTCACATTTAACAATATCATATTTATTCATTTTAAAAATTATTTTTTTAATCAATGGCAATTTAATTTGACAATATTAATTCAAAATTCACACTTGATAACATCATATTCATCCATTTTAAAAATTATCTTTTGAACCAATGGTCGGCATTTTGACAATATCAATATTGTTAACCATTATTATCAAGTATGATTGTACAATGGTGATTTTTATTTGAATTTTCATTTTTTATATTTTTAAATTAAGATCGCGTTTAAAAAGTAAAAGTAAATAATTCACAATTTCAAAACTTATATCACAATTCACTAAAAATCTAATTTTAATCCCCACCAAACAACTTCATAGTCCTCTCTTATCCTTTCCCGCTCCGTGTCGTATGGTTGTCATCCCAAATTACTTGTAAGGGTTCTATGTTGTGTGTCTTTTCATTAGGGTAATTTGCAATGAGGCCCCTAAGCTACGTACAAATTATTGGTAATTTTTTTGGGTTAGATACATTTTTTTTTTCCAATTTTTACTCATTGTCACATTTTTTGCATCACTACCCTATCATTTAAGACTTTTAATATTGCTAGTCAAAGTTGAGCGTTCATTGCACGTTATTTTAAAATATTTTGTAGGGCTTTAAAAATAATATTTGACACCAATTTGTTGAGAGGAATTGATGAGTTTCAAACGAACAACATAAAATAAAATTTATGATAGAAATTTAAGAGAAGAAAATTATATTCTCAAAACTCAACTTCTATTATTCAATTTTTTTGTGATGATAAAATACTACAAATGAATAATATTTTTATACTACATTTGATACATAAGAATTAATTGTTAATACATTAATTTGAACACGCATTAAAATTCTTAAATATATAAATAGAAATAAATTCATCTATAATAACTCTAAATTCATGTAGATCAAGATTCATTGAGTATTTATTAAATAATACGAAATGCATACATAACAAGAATTTTATAGTACTTATTACATATTGAAAAATGGAAAGTGTGATATTATTGAAATAATTGAATTGTAGTAGAGTTAAAATCATCCAAAAAATTATACTCACTTGATGTGATAATTAATATAGCATGGATTATTTCTTTAATAAATACAATCTGTCCTTACTATTTGTTTTCATCCAAAAATTATGCTAGTCGGATGCAAAAAGATAGTATCATAATTAAATTAAAAAGAAACAAAAGGAATGATATTAAAACGAAATTGCAATCCCAAACCATTCAAAAAGTGACACTATATCACTTCTACACCAACGCCACCCAATTCAACTCCTATCCCAACTCACAAACCCATTTTAGACTACCACCATCCCCAACCCCTAGTAACCATCATAGCCGAACCGGCAACACCATCGTCAAACCTTTTCAACGACGTTAAATAGGGAATAATTGATTTTGTTCATTATCTTTTTTAACCATGTGAATATGGACCCTCATATTGTCGCTACTAAGTAACATGCTAGTTTTTGGATTCAATAATACCGAGGGAGGAGTTAAAGATAATTTCTCCTCCTTTTTCCTACTTTTAAATAATATAGCTCTTGTTTAATTCTCATTTTCACAAAATTCATTTTCTTCAAAACTCATTTATAACTACACGTTCACATAATAAAATATTATGTACATAAACCAAAAACTTTTCATTACTTCACATTTTCTCAAAAATCACTATTCCAAAATTTATTAATCCCAAAAAATAGGGCTAAAACAAGGGGATATTCTCTAAAAAAATTTACTTTTCACAAAATCTTATTCTTAAAAAATCTCTACCAAACAAGGTTTTAATTTTCAATGTTTATTTTGTAGTAGTTCTAATTTCTTCTTAATTTTTAATTATCGATTTTGTAAATTTTAAATATTAATGAGTAGTTTTATTTTAATGTATTCACTAGTTATTATTACTTGATTAAAAGTTATTATAAATGTTAAAAAGATAGCTAAAATTAAATTAAATCATTAATAAAAGAATGTATAAAGATATAATATGAATTAAAATTTGTTATAGTATAAAAAAATAAAAAAATAAAAAATGATGAAAATGTATATATAATTAACCGTGTTTATCTGATGTGGAGCAACTATTCATTACTCTTATTTGGTGAGAAATTTTAAAATCTAGTTGTAGCATCATATTTACACCAAATTGACATTAATTTTACGTCATTTTGAAGTTTGGCTGGAGATGTCATTAGAATAATAATTGTTATGAAATCAATCGGTGGAATGAATTGTCTTCTTCAATAATAACAAAAAAATTAATTTTTCCAATAAAATACAATACTCCACCTATTCCAAAGAATCGAAGCACCAATCTTGTAGAATTAACTCAGATTCTCAAAAATAATAATGATTTATAATTTACCAAAGTGGGCAGTAACACACCCCAAAGCAGAATTAAATATAAATGCTTTTAAAGAAGACTACTTGTTATATTGTACATCTTCTACTCTAATTAAAGCATGGTCAACAAAATCAACATCCACATACCCTTTTCCACTGGATTTATCCCTCGCAATTGAATACAATGGCACCGCAGGTGATGGTGGGAAAGCGGTATTATCCATATTTTCTTTACTCAATTGAGCAGTATTCTTTAAATCTATTCATTTACTAGCTCCTAAATGTATTGTTCCAAACGGAATGTTCACCACGGTATTAAACATATGCTGATTGACTCTTCTAGATTCTGCACGATCCTGTAAGATGTATAATTGAGACATTTTCTATCCTTTCAATATAAATTGGGCACCCTTACAAACATTCAAAACTCCACCTCCACCAAAAAACTCATAACCTTTTGAATTAAGGATAGATAATGAGATGAGATTCTTATTCAAAGCCTGAACATGTCAAACCTGGTCAAATGTTCATATTGTCACATCCAGAATCTTTAATCTGACCGTACCAATTCCAGCAATTCGGCAAGGTGCGTAGTTTCCCATAACCACGACCATTTCGAAACAATTTCATGTGTATTAAACAAATCCGTATTAGGACACATATGAACACACACGCTGAATAAAAAAAATCTAATCATCTTACGGTTTAAACTCAATGTCAGAAATAACTAATAGATCTCTATCAATGTTCTTCGCGAGATCTGTTTCGCCTGAAGTATCTGATTGCTTCTCATATGGACTTGCACCCAACCTTTCTTTATTCTGCAATTTGTAAAAATCTTTCTTCAAGTGCCCATTTTTCTTGCAATAGTTATAAATTTGATTACTAAACTTAGATTTCGATCTACCCCTTCCAGAACCACCATGAGCAACCAGGATTGCTCCATCTCTGGCCTCAGAAACCAAATACTTCATCTTCTCTTTTGAATACAAAGTATCATATACCTCCTCTATGGTGAGAGTATCACAACTATACAAGATCGTATCTCTAAATAAAGAAAATAAAGCAGGCAACGAACACAATAGGATCAAGGCCAAATCTTCTTCATCATACTCATACTTCCAAAGTTTTCAAATTAGTGAAGATCTCTTTAAATACAGTCATTTGATTTTCCAATGATCCTCCTTCTGCCAATCGATGAGAGTATAAACGCTGCTTGATGTTCAACTTACTTGTTAGACTTTTAGCCATGCATAATTGCTCCAACTTCAACCATAAAGCAGTAGTTGAATTCTCCTTCAAAACGTCCTGAAGAATAATATTTGATAGATGAAGATGAATGTGATAAATTGTCTTCTAAACATTCCATAATTTCTCCTCCGCGATCAAGGTTGCAGACATCTTGTAAATTCCCAACAACGCATCATCCAAATCTAACTGTGCGAGTACTGCACGCATCTTAACCTATCATAGCAAAAATTTAGTACTCTGACCCAAAAGAGGAATGTCATATTTCTTGGAAGCCATCACGAACAAAAAAAAAAACCTCAAACAAATCAAATCATGTGCTCTTGCGGAACTGCTGAATCTAGGCTCTGATACCACTTGTTGTGAAATCAACCATCAGATTGAAATGTTGAAATTATATAGCACAATAATAAAGTATTTGATTAAGCAAAGAATAATAAAGACAATAAATATGGCTGAGAAATTAAGATATTTTATTGACTCAAAAATAATGGAGAAGAAAGAAAATTACAATGGATCCTATAATTCTAATAATCTATTTTCTCATACTTATAAATTGTATAGAAGAGTCTAATATTTATAGAGAATATGTAGGGGATGTCCAAACCTTCCTAGTAGAGTTGTTGATGAATTAGAATGCCAAAAAATCTAGTTCAAAACGAAAAAGAGATAAAAATGCGGCGTGGGGCGCCCGGATGTGGCGCAATGGCGCCCACCTCACATATTTTCCGATTTTCTGCATTTTTCTTTTCTTTTTCGTTTTAGACTTGATTTTCTGGCATCGTACCTCATCAACAACTCTACTAGAAGGGTTTGGACATCCCCTACAAATTCCCTATAAATATTATATTCTTCTATACAATTTATAAATGTGAGAAAATAGATTACTAGAATTATATGATCCATTGTAATTTTCTCTCTACTCCATTATTTTTTAGTCAGTAAAATCTCTCAATTCCTCTTCTATATTTCTTATCTTAATTATTCTTTTACTTGATCAAATATTTTATTATTGTACCATATAATTTCAGTATCTCAATCATATGGTTAGTTTCACAACAATAATATTGGTGTTTTTAATTTTTAATTCATTTTAGATTTTGTGTTTTAAGTATCCATTTTGAGATTATTGAAAACGTGTTCTTTTTGCCATTTTTAAAATTTGTTTTGAAAATCCTAAAATGTGTTCTATCTTTTCTTCATCTTCTCCCTTAAATTAAATCCAAACCACAATTACTCAATTCATATATACATAAATACTTCTATTACTGCACACTAATTCCATGGTAGAAGGCGGTGTCGGTGGAGGTGGCGGACTCGAATCGAGTCAAGGGTCAAAACCTACGACCTATTATGAATCATTCGGCGGTTGACTACATTTTACAGTGGAGCTGAGGCCCGGTGAAACTACAATTGTATCGTGGAAAAAGCTTCTCAAAGACGCCGCTTCAGGTGAGATCAATGGGAGTGGCCCATTCGTCCCAGGCCCATCCTCGGAGGCCCACCACACCGTTCCTGATCCCGCTCCTGCTTCGCCTTCAAGGGCTTCATCTTTAAAGCAATTCGGCGAAAATGGAGCTAAAGATTTACAAGCACAACCCACATCCAACCGTCTGAGTAACGTGATTGAAAGAATCAAGCGCATGTATGCATTATGTTCTGAATGGATTGTGTGGTGGCGGTTTTGGTGGTGGCAGCTGTGGTGGTTCTGGCAACTGTGGTGTTGGTATGGGTGATGTTGTGGCCGTGGTGGAGGTCCTAGCGATGATGGCGGTTGGGGTAATGTTGGGGGGCGGTGGCGGCGACAGTTGGTGGTGTTTTGCAGGCGACCATGATAGTGGTTGTGGGTGATAGTAACTAAAAACAACGAAAAATGCGTTTTAAAAATTTTGATCAAGTTGTAACTGAAAATATTCAAAAAGATAAATTTGTTGTTTTGAATTTTCTTTGTAAATTTTAAACTTATTTTCAAAAACGCATTTTCGAAAATAGGAAATAGAATGCGTTTTCACTATTTTGGAAAATCGAAAACAGAAAATAACAAAAAGAACATGCCCTTATGCTCCAGATTTTCTTCCTCATATTAAAGCTCATTTTTGGCATAGAAAACACTTGAATTGACATAGTTTCTCTTCACAAATAGGGATGACAACAAGGAGGATATATGAAGAGTTGATTATTCCATTCTCAGGTCTCGTTGAGTATTTTTATCACATTGCCCTACCTCCATACCGAATTAGAGCTGGGCAAAGTGGGTTCAAGGTGGGATCGGGATGAGGGCGACAGGTCCCCTACCCTGTTTTAGATTTTTATATACATTTTAATTAATAAATGTTATTACTTTTTTTCAATTTGTTAAAAACAACTCATATTCTGTTTAAAAAGATTGATAAATCTTTTATTTTTATTTGAAAATAACATATTTAAATTGAAATTAACTTTAAACGGGAAGGTGACTGTGTTTTTCATACTCGGCCCATACCGTTTCAGGGGTAACGACCCCCACCCTGCCCCAATTACTCGATTAGATGAGTAATCTCCGCCCCTTCAGGTTGAGTCCCGGGAATATCGAGGTGAACAAATTTTTTTTGTCATCCCTATTCACAAATGTATATTCCCTTTTAGCGTGTATAATGTCTGCAAATGATGCTCCTTTAATTTTTCCTAAATTGTGCTCTTATTGAACTATATGACACAAGATTCTTAATTGTCGAAGAAAATTTTTAATCATGAATTTTTCCCTTATGTAATGGTCTATGTTTTTAGATTAAATGGCTAAACATGGTAAAGGAGAAAGCAACGTTCTTGGTTCAAGTCTGATTAGATCCATTTATGAAAATTTTGCACTTGTCACACATACGATGAAAAATGAAATTGGTATGCGTGATAGGGGCCATTTTTGAAATACAAATCTAAGAAAGTTCCTACTTTTCAATTCTCCTCAAACTCTGTGCATGGTCGAATGGGAACATTCAAACTTGGATGGAGGGAATTTTTTTTTTTTTTAAGAAAGATGGAATTGAAAGGAGAATTAATATGCATTCGAAGGAGATGAGTTTTTAGGTCATTTTACGATGGAAATTTCTAGTCTGTTAACTTCATATTTGGGTTATCCAGTACAAATTCTTTCTATGTATTGTGTACGATATTGATCTTCAACTATATTTTCTCTTACATATATCCATTTTTTTGATATGAAATGAATTAATAAGATATTTAGAAAGACATTTTAGTTACGTAAGAACAATATGAATCTTAATCTTGAACTATGAGCATATAGTTAGAAACTTTTAAAGAATAACTTCCAATGACATTTCCATGAAAAACAATTTGAAGTCAAGTTTCAAATTTGAGCATAATTTTCAACGTATATTATTCTCAAGGGAAGATTGATAGGAAAAATAGAAATTTCTTATTATATACTTTTGGCATGATAGTTCACAAGAGCAGAGGGACAGGAACGGAAGACCACAATTTGATTAAGCACATAATTTTCTGCATATAGAGTTACAAGTATCCTTGTTGAGAAAATAATAATAATAATAATGCTCTGACTGTTTTTTTTTTTTTTTTCACAATGGTCAAGGATGAACGAATTTCTTTATTCCGATTATGCTTCATTTCCTCTACATGGGTCGCAAGAAGCTTGCAATGAAGCGCAAGGAAGAAACTGTTAAGAAGGCCAGAGAACTATCAATTATGTGTGACACAGATGTTGCCCTTATATTATTTTCATCTACTGGCCATTTAACTAGTTTTGCTAGCAAGGGAAGGTTGGTATAAAATTCACTGTAGAGAAAATTACTCGATTTACACCCCTCGTTTTATGAATTTTTCGATACTTTGATCCATAATTTTTTTCCTTCTGGTTTTAGTGTTGAGGATATCTTCCTCCGTTTTGTTGACTGATCTCATGAACTAAGATGGTATGTGTATACTTAAATGATGAATAAGATAATTTTTGAAGTTGTTAAAATCTTGTTGATTTTCATGTATATTTTCTTTATTTACTAATCCTTGTTAATCTTTGCAGACGTGTTAGGAATGAAAAGGTATTCAATTTTTGGCTAACTTTCTCCTCTCTTTGTCTCTGTTTTCTGCTGCCTTATTATGAGTTTTCTGTTTGTAGTACTTGTCTCGAAGGCTCAAGCATTTGAAGTATGAAGAAAAAAATGCTGGAAAAGTTGCAATGTATCTGTTTTTGTACATAACTGTAGTTTGCTATCTTCTTGTGCGTTTTTGTGCTTGTGTATATGTGTTCATAAAATTCTAGCATTAGGACATTTTTCTCATGAGACCTTTCTCTGTACCATATGAACGATTCGCTCCCTGACGATCGATCGGCTTCAATATTGAGGTAATTCTCTTACCATTCTCTTTGAAATGATTTTTCTGTAAATCAGAAATAACTGAACTAAACCTTAAATCTGAAATCTTGGAAGTTAACAACTTAAAAATATATGAATATTGTATCGAAGAACCTTCTATTAGTACAAAAAATAATTTCAATAAATGAATTAAATTTGTTGAAGTTGATTATAAAACAGAATAAGTAAATCTAGGTTGGTTGCATTTTTGCTTTGGAAAGATATCAAGTTCGGTTATTGAACCGACACATCTAAAAGTTTAAGCTATTTGAGAGGGAAACATACTTATTATTTATTAATTGAATTTAGTTTTTATTACACTCCTCCATGTTAACTGTAGGCTGCATGCCTGAAACATGAACAATAAATGAATGGTCGTTGGTCTTGTTTTCAGGTCTTTTGCTTTCTCCAATACTATGTTGAACCAATTTATGTAAAAGCATAACCTATTAAAAAGACGACACTAATTCCTGTTGGAATTAATTTCTAATAA
>CAIGRP010034021.1:0-22239 GCA_903798385.1 Fraxinus cuspidata
AAACATTTCAACTTCAATTTCAAGACACGCCAGAAACAAAAGAAAAAACCCACACACAAAAATCACCAATAAACCAAAGATCTTTTCCAGTTCAAATACTAAGCCAGTTCAAATCAAGAAAGTGCCTTCTTCCAAAACATTTCTTTATTAAGCGTCTTTCAGATCTTTTCAATTCTTCGTTGATTTGATGACCTTTTAGTCTTCGTTTCCACATTATTTTTTTCTGGTAAGTCTTGAAATCATTTTTCGTCATTGTAACGAGCACATTTATTTGGAAATGTGTTCGTTAGTGTGGATTTAGTATGTGTTGCTGTGAAGTGGAAGTGGGTTTTGTGATTTGGGTTTTTGAGTCTTGGAAGTAAAGACTGGATCTTTGGGTGAATTTGAAGATCTAATAGGGAGTCTATTCTGTCTTTTTTTTTTCTCTCTGATTTGTCTCTTTTTTCTTTTACTTGATGTTGTTATTCTACTATTTGTGGGCGACTTTATCTTCTTCATTTTTCATGTTCTATTAGCATCAGATTTCAATTATTTTTCTTAGTGGTTTTAGTTAAACAGGGCATTGTTTGATTTATCAGAGAAATGGGAAGGAATGTCAAAACTTAGGCGTTTAGTATTCTTCTTAGTTATAAAAAAGATTTTAGTTCTGCATTCTTTAAGCTTTGGAATAATTCTATATTATTGACGAAGATATGTTTTTGCTAATTGCTTCCTGGTTTTGGTTCGCTGTACTAACGTTGTATGACACATTAATGGTTGATTGTGATTGTTGTGTTGAACTGTTTAATTTCCCCAGTAAAAAGTATGACTTAATTTTTAAAAAATAAATACTTATGCCTGTTATTTGGCTCTCGTGAAATGAAAAGACAATCAACATTGCTCTAGTTACCGAATAAACCATTTTCTTAGAAGAGTTTTGTGTTATCTGCTAAGGCTTGTAATGTGTATTATGATTCCTTTAGGTATTTGACTACAATGGATGCCGATAATACTATAGCCATTTTTGAGAAAGGGGCGGATTTTGAAAATGGCGTTCACCACCAACTCCTGCTCGGTGGAGAAGAAATTACTTCCAAGAAAGTAAATGGAATTCCCAATGGAAGCACAGAAGTTGAAGGATTGAACAAGAATCTAGAAAATAATCTGGAGTTGAGCGATGATGTAACTCTTGATTCTTCTGTAGAAGGAGTCTTGGACGAATCTTCAATGCCACCTAAAAGCATTTCCGTCACCATTTCCAAGGTAGGAGATTCGGAACCGTTTAGCTGGTTGATGCTTAAAAGTTACTTTTCTTGAAAGTAAGTTAAAAGAAAGTTTTGTTAGTGAATAAAATTTGAAAATCATGTTTGAAAAAGTAACTTAAGTTTGACTTACTTTTAAGCCGAACATGCTCTCAGCAATTGATTTACTTATAGGACCTTGGAGTTGAGGAGTCAGAAGAGTCTAAGAATGTTAAATCACAGAAGGGCATGGGCAAGGCCAAGAATGGGAAGTCCGTATGCATCAGACATGGGAAAGATGTGGCGAAATCTTCTGTTGGTTCAAATGGTTCAGGCAATCAAAAATCATGTCCGAAACAGTCGTCTGCTCCCCAAACAAGGAGTAGGTCAATTAATGGGAAGCAAACTGCTGACGACTCAAAAACAGCATCTCCTCGAAGTCCTATAGCTGGAGATGCCAAACCCCAAAGATTGGGTGCTCTTCCTAGTTATAATTTCAGTTTTAAATGCAATGAAAGAGCTGAGAAAAGAAGAGAGGTTAGCCTTCTTCTGAATCAGTGATACCAACTATTCAATGTTTCCTGCATGACCTGGACCTTAGATGTGTGTCTTATTTTGTTTGAGCAGTTCTATACGAAACTTGAGGAAAAGATCCACGCAAAGGAAGCAGAGAAGAGTAATTTGCAAGCCAAAACTAAGGTGAGATTTCGTACCATATTATGACTTCAAATTTTCAGTGGTGGATTGTGAGATCAAGTTTCTCCATTCATAAATAGGAAACCCAGGAAGCTGAGATTAAAATGTTAAGGAAGAGTTTGGCATTTAAAGCAACACCAATGCCAACCTTTTATCAGGAACCTCCACCACCGAAGCTGGAACTAAAGAAGGTAATTTGTTGCTCGTGATACATTTTGAATTTAAAAGATGTTTATTTTCTGTTTATAATATGCGGTGTTAAAATGTAATAATGAATTTGGAACATTTATGCGGTTTATCAAAGTGAGCTTTTTAAAGTTTAGGACTTGAACTTGATTGATTGGATTTCGATGTATGACAGTCTGGATAAAATGTTGTCGAATGATTTTTATGCAAGTGTGCAAGAACTTATTTCACTTGCTGCTTTCGAATACAGCAGCAAATATTATGCTTCTCGTGGTGGTAGTTGATAGTTTTGCACTGATGTGTTTTTGCATAAGGCGTTGGCATCAAAACTAAACAAGCTACAATTCTTTTTGCAAAATTTGGATAACACTTACTATGCTTGGACTAATTCGAGGGTGCTTGCTATTTTGATTGTTTCTTTCATAATGTGTTATTTGGAGCTTGCTTATTTAAAATTGTAGAACAATTGTCTACTAACACTTGGGAAAAAATATTGACTCGGTCTCTTCGCCGTAAACTGTTAATGACTTGTGCAACATTTCAAGCAACAGATTCCAATGCATTATTTTGTTTGGTTAGGTGAAGCATTTTTTTGCGCTTAAAATTTGGAATGACAAGAAAGCTTAAAATAGTTGGACGCAGTTCTAGAAGTAAAAACAAAGAAGTATCTTATGTTTAGGAATGAAAAATACAATTTGAAAGGTTGTACGTTCCTGTCGTATTGTGTATCCTTGTACAAATCCTGTGAGAATATGGACACATGCAAAGTTATTTGTGAATTCCTCAGGATAACTTTAGCAATTTAAAGTACTGCATAAAGATCAATGCATAAAGATCAAAGTTTATTCTCACCCAAGTCTATGGCAAATTTCAATCATGAAGTTTCCAAAAGACAAGCCATCCACGAAGTACTTACCTTTTAGAAAAATTGACCTAAATTATCCATGTTTGGTAAGATGGAATGCACGATATAAGATAAAATCGAAGAAGAAATTGAAGTTAAAATCTTTTTCAATGTACAAACAGACATACCAAAACATACTTCTATAGCAAAAAAGTAAAACTTAAAAATACGATGTTTGGTTGTGAGGGAGATAAGACCATTTTAATTATTTTCCCTGTCCTAATGGCATGTGTAGAGTGCATATAATTCGTAAGACTATTGTGGGTGCATTCAGGAATAAAGGGTGTAATTCAGTTCGATAAGCACACTTGTACATAATCATATTTGGATATCTTTTTATGGTATAATCTTCTGGAAGTATTATCTTATTGAATTGAAACGTTAATGGAATTATTGGGAGGGAAAGACCAACTTGTTATCTGTAAGAAATAGGAATGTCTAATTAATGATTTGGTAATAACTATCACCCTGCCATTTAGGAGAGGTCAGTAGTTCCTTGAGATTGAGTTATACCTAAAGTACATTAAGGAGATTACTTATTAGCTAATGTGTTGTTCGTATGACTACTTTGAGTAGTAATGAAAGGCTTTGCGGTGGAAAAACACAGCATCCTCCGTATCTTAAATTTTTGGAGCCAAGAAACCAGGCACTTTATGCAATCAATATCGGTGTTGTGTATGTCTAATTTTCAGGGATATTTGATCATATTTGGCTAACCTGAAACAGTTTGCTCGTGTAAGTGTTAAAAATAAATAATCTTTCAAAATAAGTAATAAGTTACTTATTTTGAAAGCAAGGTAGAGTTAAAAAAAATATTTACATAGAAGTAATAATTAAGTAGCATATTTAACCAAAAGTTACTCTCACTTTTATCTGGCATAGCATCATTGTTAGCTTTCCTGGGGTTTATTTGAGATCTTTTACGGGGGTGCTTTGTTTGGATTTCATTTTCTTTTGCTAATTTTACTTATCAAAGTCAAATATTAATTTTAACCACACATTTCGTACTTACCCACACATTTTTGGAAAAAAGTAAAATTTTAGCGAAAGTAAATGAAACTCAAACAAGGCATAGTGGCTTCAATTCTCTTTGTGTACATATTATGTTCGTAAATCTGTAATTGCTTTCCTCAGATTTTTGCAGATCCTTCACTAAGATTCTATGTGAAACTTTCCTGTAAAATTATTATTGCTTCTTATGTGACTACTGATCCCTAATATTGATATTTTGATGTAGATACCTCCAACAAGAGCCAAATCTCCCAAGCTTGGTCGGAAAAAGACTTCATCTATTGCCAACTCTGAGGAAGATGGTGCTTGCCCAGTTAGGCTAAGCTTGGGTGAAAATTTGTCACAAAATAATCCCGATGAAGAACCACCTCTCGTTCATGTTAAGAAGCCTCTACGGAAGTCTCTTCCTAAGTTGCCCTCCGAGAAAACCAGCTTTTCCAATGAGAAAAGAAAATCTACATATCGCAAGATTAGCGTTTCCAAGGAAACAAATGAAGCTGCAAATGATACACTAATAGAGGAGGAAAGAACAGGTGCTGAGCAAAGCTTGAGTCAGCCCAATGGAGATGGAGTGCTTGTTATTGAAGCTCAAGAACAGAATGTGTGAGTGCTATGTCAATGGCTCTTTATACTGGATGTTTGTCTTACAAGGAGACTACAGTTCCCATCTTTGCCTAAAATATTGAAGACTTTTGAATAAGAGTTTACCTAAAAATACAGGCATGAAAAGACATTTAATTGAGGTTAGCTGCTTGTTTTTTTTTTCCATAGTCAGCAATGAGGTTTGGTTTTTGAATATGTGTTTTAGGCTTGCTGAGTGTGGTCAAATTGTTATGTGGAGTTATATTGAAACATGTTTGTCACCTGATGTCAAAAATGGAAATTTTGGGGGCATTTCTGCCATAAAATGGTTAAAGATCAATATTGGTTTTAGATTTTTGTTGGCTGGTATTGCTTCTGAATGTTGAGGTGAACAAATTACTTTTTTTGTCAACTAACATGTATTTTATTTGTTTGAATTTTCTTTTTAATCATTATTTGATTGTTGCTCATTGCACGTTAGGTGCTTGTTTGGTATGCACTATTAGTTTGTTCAAGTGAATATGCCATTTCATCTAAGGTTTGAATTCTATGGATGGTATTGACATCCACACTATTACAATTTTGTAATACTCTCGAATCTTTATTTTACGAAGAATGTGACTCGTTAAAACTCTACTAGAAAAACTCGATGGAAAAATTCTAGTGAAAGAAAAAGAGTGTTATTTTTGTTATAGAGCTGTCTCATTAAAAATTTAGGGGGACATCTGTTAAAGGAAAAAAAAATGCAACGTCAATTTGCTCTCCCTCGTGGTCGTATTACTTGAGATCTCTGAATCGATACATTTCAATATTGGGCACAACTTCTCAAATGTTGCAGTAGATATGCCTTTGTAAATAGATATATCAAATTATCATTTGAAAGGATCTATTGAACGTCAATTTCACCACTCTTGTCAAGATCACGTGTTAAAAAGGATTTTGGTAAAATGTGTTTAGTTTTTTCGCTTTTAACGAATCTTTCCTTTAATTGAGCTATGCGTGTAGCATTATCTTCGTACATCGTTGTTGGAATTCCTTTGACGAAAGTTAGAACTTACGTCTCTTGAATATGTATTGGATCACTATTCTCAACTATACACATTTTCAATAGGTCACGACTCGCAATTAAGGTCTACTTTGTAGATTGCCATAATGTGAATATAACATGTTTGGGATAGCTTTATCTGGATCGAGTAAACTATCCTGCATCAGCATAAACAATTAATTCTAGTTTAGATTTATTAGAATAAACTAAGGACATATCAATTGTTCCATGGAGTTAATGAAATACATGTTTTACTCAATATTTTGAAAACTAATCGGGTATCGATTTTGGAAAAGATAAAAGTTAAGGATCAAAAGGTCGAACCAATTATAAAAAATAATAATAAATTTGTATGTCAGAAAAATTGACAAGAAACACTCACTAAAATAGTGCTTTGAAGTTTAAACGGTAAATCATAAGAGAATCTCAAATTGACTTCAGAAAAATAAATAAATAGATAAACAAATAAAACATAGAGGCGCGCTGAAGATGTATATAATTGTGGACCAAAAAGGATATGGTTTGTGGCTCTCTGCCTTTCATGGTCTTAAGCCGCGAGTCATTATTTTAATGGGTGGGAACCCGGTTAAACAAGTAAAATCGATACTTGGCCAACCGGTTTATGGCTGGACATTCATTTTGATTTTCATAACATTGGTTTTACTCGATTCCATTTTCTTCATGTAGGAGTCGAAGTCTATCCTGATAACAAATATACTGAGAATGTTATATCCGATCGTGTACTGTTAGCAAGATACAATAGTACACGTATTAACTAAGACATGGTACTTTAGATCAAGAAATTCTTCGTCATCCTGTAATCGCTTAAATCGTTGGGTACTCAAAAGGACTTGCGTATCCTTACAAAATAGTAAAAGGATATTTTCTGTATAAGTTGATTGATGAACAAAAAATCCATCAACTAAATGCTCGATCAACAAAAATTTGTTTTTTTCGAAATCTTTCATCTCGAGTTAAAATTCGTGTGCTACAAGTCGTGCTTTATATCTCACGATTTCATTTTTCTCATTCTGTTTTCTCAAAGATATCCGTTTGTACCCTACTAGTATCCTTTCGGGTGTTTGGACGAAAGGTAAAAAACTTTATGTTCTCTACCAATCTTGGTTCAACATCCTCAATTTCATTCGCAATAATGAGCACTACATTATATGCAAAATTATTGTCGATGATTGTTTTTTCTCGATTCCATCCTTTTCTATCTAGAGACATAACTTATCGAGATTTCTTCATTTGTATTGACTTCAGGCACCTTGATCTCTTCTGGGATTTTAAGATTAGTTTTGTCAATGAGCTTTTCAATAGTACTAGCCTCATCAATAAGATCATCTCGATTATTTACTCTCTTTTTTCTTTCGGAGATTTTTTTTTATCTTTGGAAGCGATTGGTCTACCACGCTTCAAATGCGTTTTACATTCATTAGCCATAGATTGTCCTATGAGGACATCAATCGAAATTAGTGCATCACAAATTAGGATGTACTTTGCAAACGAACTATCATTTAAACTTCATGTTCACGTTGTCTTGCACAGGGATCTAGATTAGATAAGGATGATGCATTCCATATTATTTCAAAGCCAACTATATTCTCACAAAAAATAATAATAATAATACATAAATAATGAATAAATAAAATTCAAATGGGAAATATTATTTCGTGACCAAAAATCAATGTGATGAGAAGAATTTATGATAAGATGTTGGCTTAACGTGTACAAGTGCAAATGCATGCAGAATCAAAGAGCTTTGTTCTTGAAATTTAAAAAGTAATGGTTTAGAAATTAATTGAACGAGTTTAATAAATGATTCAGCTAGACCATTTTGTATGTTAACACGAGCAACATGATGTTCAACTTTTATCCCAATTGGCATACAATAATCATTAAAACGCACGTGATGTAAATTCATTAGCATTATTAAGACAAATTGTCTTAATCGGATAATCTGAAAATTGTGCTCGTAATCCAATAATTTGAGCAAGTACTTTCACAAGTACCAAGTTGCCATTAGATAATATACACACTTGTGACCATCTAGTGCATCTGTTAAAATCGTAAAATATCTAAATAGTCTAATTGGAGGGTGAATGAACTCACAAAATTCACCCTGAATGCGTTCTAGAGACGTTGGAGATTTAGTCCCGAATTTAGCTAGTGATGAGAACAAGCGGCATAAGAGAAAATTTATTAGATTGAAAAATATGTGGTTTTTCAATGGACGACCATTAGAATTCATGATGATTGTTCTCATCATTATTGAGCCAGTATAGCCTAACAATCATGTCAAATAATAAAATATTTCAAGTTATTGAACTATAGAATTCACTTTAATTGGACTAATAATTGCAATGTACGAAGAGCAAATTGGTTCCCTTTCTAAGACATTTTAAACCCGAGACAAAAGAAGTTATATAAAAATATTCCGTATTACTCTTAATACCCATTACAACACATATTTCTAAAACTTACAGATTTCTCTTTTACTTAGTAGAAAACAAAGAATTATTTATAACAAATTTTCTTCCTCTACTTAACTCGTATTGGCTCTTCTGGAGCCATCAATAAGAACTTGATATTGTATTAACATTAATTTTCATGATCAAGTTCGAAAAGTAATTTTTGTTTCTACGTACTATGTGCGTCGTTACATTATCTGCTTAAGAAACATATTCATCATTGATCTTGGACTTAATCTGAGGATGAGAAATGTCCATTTACTTCATTAATAAAAGAAAAACATAATACCAAATTTAAATGGGTAAATATGTTCTATCTCTAGCAGGGTGGGGTTTAGGGGTGGACGCAGGGGTGGCATGGGGTCACGTGCCCCCAATTTTGGGTTCAATTTTTTGTCTCAATTTTCGAAGTTATTGTGGAATGTCAAACGATGTCGAAATATTATATTCTTAGTATCATTTCGAAGTACTCATAGCCTAATTTTCTATGTTGTTAATGACGCACGAAATGGCAAATCGTAGCAAATGTTACGAATTGTCAAAATAGGTCATTCCAAACCAGTATTTCGAGAATTTCGATAACATACTAATTTTAAAAATTCTCCGATGATCATATACTAACCGAATCCAAAAATTGCCTATATCATCTCGAAACTTGTTTTGAAAACTATACCATGGGTATATCGAATGGTCCAAACATATATTGAAAATAGTTAAAAATGCCTCAGACGTAAGTTTTAAAAAGAAACGTATAACTTGTCTTTTCTTTAAAAAATTCAGTTATTATTATTTTTGCGATACAAATTTCTCAATATAATTTACATCATTTTATTATGAAATTTTACATGGAATATGACATTAAAAATTTTTGAATTTTATATTCTAAAAAGTCATTCCCCATGTAAATTTTCGAATGTAAAATAATACAGGGTATGACTTTTTATGTAAATTTTCGAATGTAAAATTTCTTGCAATTTTTTTGCAAGTTTGATTATGCCCCTAATTTTTGAATGGTCCAAATGCAGGGGGCGAGAGTCATTTTCCAGTATGTGAAGATCATGATGACATAACAAACTAAGCTTTGCTCCTGATAAATTTAGAGTTGCTTCTCTGTTGTTAAGATATCGTACATGAAAGTTGAGATGCTGTACAAATCTATTAATGAAGCTCAGAGACTCAAAAATGAAACCTAAATATGATCAGTATTCCAACCAAAGAAAAACACAGAAAAACAAAATATTCTGGTTGAAGGCATATTTCCATCCCGAAGATTGAGTATGAGGGAAAAAAATTCTATATTACAAATTTCATTGTCAACCAGACCTCGAAACTGACAGGAAGTAAAACAGCGGCGTTGCGCATAAGTTTATACGAACAATTCACAGGATTTGTTGTACCTGCATAGTTGGAACATTGTATCTTCTTACAAGTCAATCATAGTACCTCCTGCTCCCAGACATCCACAAGAAAATGCACCATTTCCTGTTTAAATCCTTAAAAAGTCAACATAACACAAGATAAACTAGAAGTAACTCGCTAGCGGAGTATACATACTGCTAGAGGGATGGGCTGGGCAAATGGCTTGGTGGTCCCAAGCAAACTCTCGTAAGTTGCATTCGAACTGCAAAAAACACCCGATCACAAACAATGGATAAGACCTACTAGGTTAAAAAGAAAATGCAACCTGACACCTGGGAACACTTTTTGGAAACTGCAGGCCACGAAAAGCTGTTGAAACTTCAACATTAATAAAATATTAAAAATAACACAATCAGTCACATTTGAATTTTAACTTGACATATGCTATCTTTAAAAAAATCGTAACTCTTATCACTTGTTAATTATCTAAGCAGAGTTAAAGTTTGCAATAAAGTTAACACTTAGAAGTTTCCGAGCAACCTAGCATAAGATAATAGCGCATGGATACTGATTTACTGAAGCGATACTTTTCCAATGCAGACACTCCCTAAACACGCTAACATGCCAAAGAAGGGAGCAAATATCTATAGAAGAAACTATAAAATGATGTTCCGATACCATGCAGCGTTGTCACTTTTGCCCCAATTGTTGTCTTAAATGACCTCTAATGACACTAAAACCATAAAAGTTGCTTACCATAATTTGGGTTCTTGAGTTTGAACTCGCTTTTGAGATCCCTTATTTCCAATCCACTGGTTTCTTGTTTGATTCCAAAGAAGAAGACCTTCAACAAATAAGTAAACCAAATAAGAGAAAGGCCAAATGTCGAATTGACCAAAACTATTTGACATAGTAAAAACCTGGGAAAGAGGAACCACGTTCGGAATAATAACAATCAAATTCCAAGTCACGAATTGAAAATTTTCAAAAAAAAAAATTCCCTAGGTTCCTATTCATAAGAAAATCAAACTTAGTCTGTGTTATCAAACAATTTATATTTATTCACCAATGATGAATATCTGAGAAAAGTAACACAAAAGTTTGCTAAATTAGCAAAAACCATGTCTGACTAAGGCTTTCTGTTAACTCTATAAAATTATAGATGACGACTGTGGTGATGTCCAAAATCCGAAGCTTGCAAAACTAATTTTCTGTGTTTTAAGTACCCAAAAAAATAAAAAAGCAATGTCTTGAGATCGTAAGATAGAAGACGCAAGTACTTGCCATGATTTACAAAATCCGAATGGTTGCTTGTGCTGCCAGCGTTGCTGTGAGTATCAAGAGTCTGATTTGAAGTGCTGGTCGATGAGATACTTCTGTGGGATGGAAATGCACTGTTGTCCATTTCACCTGAACTGATGCTCCAAAAACCCTCTGTTAAACTACGTTTCTTCACACGTTGACCTCGGATTTTCAGACCCTTGGACGGTTCATCCACAGAAATTACGAGGGGTGGCTTAGTACAACATCCAAGACAACCTCTGCTCTGTTACGAACCAGGTTAATCACCATACAAATGATTAGCGTTTAGACAAATTCTATCAACATATTATCAATTACCCTGATTTATAGTCTGCTCAAGATATTTTATGCTTTCCTTCTAATTACCTCAACGCCATGATTAGCTTACATTCCGGTAAAAATGAATAAAGGTAAACAAATTTTAATATACCATAGTAATCTCTTTCTATTAAATCAAGTCTTCTATTTAATCTATGCAGAGCTTGGCAGGAGAATAAGTAGTACAAAGATGTTAAAGATATTTTGTGGTGAGAAGACTTGGAGCATAACATACGGTTCAAAGTTAGTTTTTGGATACCAATAATGAGTTTGCTAATAGCAAAATAGTATTCAAAATACACACACATGTATATTGACAAGAGACTAATAGTGAAGCAGTATCCAGAGCAATCTATGGCAAGAAATTTTGGTTATAGGCTTGTAGCAGAAAAAATTATGATTCTTGATAAGAGATAGTGGCTCGTAACATTTTATTAATTGCACAAATTCTACAGAAAAAGAAAAAAGATAAAGCAATATAAGAGAACTCAAGGAACTTCTTCTCTAATTACTTGAAAATAAACTGAATAGGTTGACATGAGCACAAGAACCAGAAGAACTAGATCACATAACATTTTATATTACGAAAATCATTTGATCAGACTCGAGGAATTAACTTGGATTTTCAGTCCCAAGTCCATAAACTTATCAGAGAGGAGGAGGAGGGAGGGGAGAAAGAGAGCTAACACAGAGATATGTATATACACACCTCAAACTAAAATACAAAAGGCACAGGAAAACCCCAACATACGGATATATCAGACAGAGCACTCAAATTTCTGCGACTACTTTAAAAGAAGTCAAGTGAGTAAAAAAGTTCTAAACTCATTATGACCTCTTACACTGAAAGGAGTTCTGCATTTATCCTTCAACCTTTCCATCATCAACCAAAAAAGAGCTACAAAAGACTTTCTGAAGCATTGGAATGAAGAACACAAAGACGTGCCTCCAAAACAGGGCTCCATTTTTATTTCTAAACACCATTTATTATACATCCCTGTCGGTTTTTTATATGTTTAATTTTTTTTTTCCCTTTTTGAGAAGTTTCTTTTGGTACCATAGCTAAACCATACAATTTGACGGGGAATATAAGTGCCACTCCAACAAATTATCATAACAGGCAAAGCATAATTAGTAAAGCAAGAAGAAATCAAAACTTGCTTACACACATTACAAATACTTGCTTAAAGTAGAAGCAAAACTAAGATTCCAATTCTCAACAAAAGAACAAAGCTAAAGTACACAAACAAATTATTAATTAAAAAATGGGTTGCCCATAAACCCAAGGCAAAGAACCAGTTCACCATTAAATTAACAAACTTTTATTCCTAACGTAGTCTCACATCAAACAAGAATATATCTCTTTTACAAATTTTATATTATATTCCGTTTGCTAACCATTCACACACAGCAAAAGTGAGGAATTGAAGTTAGTTACTTTCTAACAATTTACTCACTTCCCATAAAGAAAAAGGAAAATAAATTCCGTGGAATCAAAAACTAAACTAAACAAACAAACAATTCCCAAACTTTTTGCCCAATTGCCCATTCACCAAATTGAGAGTTGCTTATGGAATATAAATATATCAATAAGTCGTTGTTTACAAGTTATACCTTGTGCTTCTCCACTTGTACAAAATGAACACTCAATTAAGAAATCCACAAACAGTAACACGCGAGCGCTAGAGAGAGAGAATGAGAGAAAAGAGAAGGGAAATACTGACCCCATTGCATGCAAGTAAATGAGAAATCCAAGAGAGAACTGGTCTACACCACCAATGCATTAAATGATCATACTAATGTGGTTACCTAAACTCAGAAAAATCAACCTTTCAAACCCAGATCTCAATATCCCCAAAAAAGAAGAGAGAACTCGCCAATCTGCATATCAACACAAAATTTAACAAATAAATAAAAAAAAAGGAAATCAAAAACTCTGACTGCGAAACTGATTAACCTTCTGAATCCTGATTAGATCAATTTATGATCAACTGTTCATGGTGTGGCTTGATTCTTGAATAAATTGCATAATGTGTGAGCGCAAGTGGTAGAAAGCGTTTTGAGCTAAGCGGACGACTATATGGGTTCCAATTGACGGTTGTATTTGATGAAATTACATGAATACCCTTGTGGATTGACTGACAAATTAACGGATTTTTGTCATTACTGTCATTTCACAAAAAGCAAATTATTATTTTTTTGCATTGTCGTTTGGGGCTGGGGATAAAGTGGAGAGGAAAAAGGATTACAATCATGCTTACACGTTTGGCAGTTTGTCCGGTAGCAAATTGTTATTTGACAATTTAAAAAAAAATTCCTCCAACAAGTTTTTTAAACCAAAGCAAAAGCGTACATTTTGGAGTGTACAAATGACATTATCTAAAGGATTAATTAATTTTGTAAAACTTGCAACTGTGCTGGAGCATAATACAATTAAAATATAAGTTATAATTTTAAAAAATTACTAAAACTAATAAAATTTAACCAAAGAATTATACATATCAGAAACGATCTTCTACCCATGATGGATATGAGGTATCGTGTTCACTACTGACGCGGATTTACAATTTTTGATAATTTAATATTAAATTATTCTACCCACCATAGATAGGAGATCAATTATATTATACAAATAGGGTTTGTACAGTTTCTAAATTTTACATACGAGGTAGCAAGATTAACAGTGTCTAGGTTACAATCATTGTAGGAAAATTATATTTACTGTAATTTGTCAAAAAAAAAAAAAATTTACATACACGTCAAAAAATTATAATACATTCTCAAATAAAAAAATATTACATGTAAATCAATTTCATTATTTTTCATCCACCGATTCTTCAAAAAAGCAATATTCCAAAAATTATAATACCAAATAATGGGGGCAAACCCGGATTAAAATTATAAACTGGATGGAATTATTTTATGCTTTATTTGAAGTTGTAGTTTTGTAAAATTTAATATTTTTTTAATACATTGCCCCAGAAAAAATGTAGAGCTTTTAGGAAAATTATATGACAGGTCCTCAGTCTGTACAAATATGATGAGTGAGTTCCAAATCAATTTTTCAATAAGGATCCGTTTGAATGTAAAGATGGAATTTGGGTGGAAAGAAAATGAATTATAGGGAATTAAATTCCCTAGAATTTGTTATACTGGGAATTGTAATTAATTGTGTTTGATTGATATAATTTTCCACATAAAAAATGTTGGAAGTTTGGTGTTCGTTTGATTTCGATTTTCATGGAAATTGTTATTTAAAGTGATAAAATTTTTTCATCATTTTTTTTAGAATTTGTTCCCATTGCAAAAATTAAAAAAATTTAAAAAAATTAAAAAAAATTTACATACCGAATATCATTCGTTTGGCTTTGTTTTGCATGAAAATTGTCAATAAAAGCGATAAATTTTTTTATCATTGTATTTAGAATTTTTTCCAATTTCAAAAAAATAAAAAAACCTGAAAAATAAAAAAACCTGAAAAATTTTTTCCCACCAAAGTGGTGGAAATTCATTTTGAACAAAATCAAGGAAATTGTGCTTGTATGAGGGAAACCAAGAAAATCATTTCCAAGAAAAAATTTGATATCAAACAATGCAAAANAAGTGGAAGTTGGAATTGATTTTCCATTTTTCATGGAAAATTTTGCCCAATCAAACATAATCTAATAGTAGGGTGAGAGAAGGATGTACCAGGGTAAATTCCAATCATGAATTATATTTCACTCTAGTACCAATTTGACAATTTTAATTCAATTTGTTCAATGAGTAACTATACTTTAATTTTATTCTAGTCGAGTAACTAAATTCAATTTGCACTTGGATAGACGAAAATCAATAATGTGACAATCAATGATGACGTTGTACATCATTAATTTGTACTAAAATTGTATTTATTCTATGGAGTTAAATAATTTTTCATATACATATGAGATGTTAAAAAGATATGGGAAAATTCATTTTTTTTTTGTGTGCTTATTTAGTTAAATAAATTTTAACTCAATTATATTTCACTACGTCATGTGTATGCAAATCATTATGTACCTGTAACACAATCGACATTATAATCATCAATTTTTAACTATCAAGTCATCAATCTTTGTCATTTGAATTTGACGAAATTATACTAATTGAAGTAAAATTAATGTTTAAATTAAAGTATAGTTATCTAATTGAAATCATAATGATGTGTAGTTACTCGATTGATTAAAATCGAAGTAAGCTATCTAATTGATTATAGGGTAAGGTATAATTACTCATGTACCAATTAGATTGGAATTCATAATTGATCGATCAATAATTAGTTTTAACAATGCATTTTTAGAAAATCCACATCTTTTCAATCTACATTTCATCAAATTTTATCAAAATTTCATAAATTTGATTTTAACATGCGTTGAACAAGAACATTACCAGTGCCTCCAAATTGGTGCATCTTTCACGAGTTCGATCCCCAACCATCACATACATTACACGAGAATTGGCTACAATCTACGGGTTGCATTGCATGTAAGCCACGTGTGTTCGCCCCCTCCCACACCACCCACCGCCTTGAATCGTATTAGCTTAACAACTAATCACGTACATTTTCACTAAACTCCCCCAAATGCCTCTCCTTTTCACGCTTTTATTCCCTTTCTCGTGAAAAGTTAAAGACAGTTTCAAGAAGATAATGAAGATATGATGTGCGGGATTGGATTGGATTGGACCCACAATTAATATAAATATGAGAATTAATTTTGGTTTGCTCCAGAATCAAGGTGCTCATTGTCACTTTACTCAGTTATTCATAAGACCCTCCCCCGTTCCTCCCGCACACAACTCCACTCCACTCCACTCCCCTCGCCTCCCGTCCCCTCCGCCCCGCGCTACCACTTTGGCGGCTGAGTGCTGACCACAAGACATCATGCTGTCACCTACGCCGATATCGCTCCTTTGTGCTCTTCTTCTTTGTTTACCTCTCGCCATAGTCTTCACTTTGACCACTCCTACCAACCCATCTTCCACCACCACCACCACTGTCCCAATTAGTGGCGCCACCACTTCTCCCTTCCTCACTACCACTAATGTCACTTTCGCTAAGAACTTAACTACAAGAAATTCATTACCCAGGCTCCCAAGAAAAACCAAAACCCCACAAAAACCCCAAATCAATAACACCACCACCAAAGCGACCACCATTTCACCACCACACGGACCACCATCTGGGCAACCACCATTGCATGTAAATAATAATGAAAGCCATGAAGATGATGATTATTCACTGTTCCAACTGGCTTCCCGGGTCAACCCGAACCCGAAGAAGCCAATCAAGAAAATAGCATTTATGTTCTTGACAAACACTCCTCTTCCCTTTGCACCCCTCTGGGAACTCTTCTTCAACAACACCCCTAAGAATCTGTACAACATTTACGTGCACGCAGACCCAAGTTTCAACTACACGCCATCGTTCAGCGGCGTTTTCCGCCACCGAGTTATTCAATCTATGCCCACGCGCCGCCACTCCCCAACGCTCATCTCAGCTACCCGTCGGCTCCTCGCCCATGCTCTTCTCCATGACAAGTCAAATTACATGTTTGCCCTGCTTTCTCCAGCTTGCATTCCCTTACATTCCTTCAATTTCACGTATGGAACTTTAATTAAGTCAAGGAAGAGCTTTATCGAAATTCTCAAAAACGAGCCCGGCGCATACGATAGATGGGCCGCGCGTGGGGAAAGTGTTATGATTCCTGAATTGAGGTTTGAGGATTTCCGAATTGGGTCCCAATTTTGGGTAATAAAGCGTAAGCACGCCAGTATATCTGTGCGTGACCGGAGGTTGTGGTCGAAGTTCAAGCTACCTTGCCTAAAGGCCGCCACGTGTTACCCTGAAGAGCATTACTTCCCTACGCTGCTGAACATGGTGGACTCGCGGGGTATTATTCCCTGCACCCTCACGCACGTTGACTGGAAAGGCAGCAATGGGGGCCACCCTCGGATGTACAAGCCTAACGAAGTCGGCCCAGAGTTGATTATGGAACTCCGCAAGCACACGCCTAGATACGGTGATGATAAATCCAACGGCTCAAATTCGTCGCTGATGAAAAGGCAAGATCCATTCTTGTTTGCTCGGAAATTCGCTCCCGGTTCAGCTCAGCCGTTGATGAGTATAGCGAAAGACGTCATTTTCGAAGATTGAGATTTGAGATACTGTTTTCGTATTCTTTGTTAATCTTGTAAGTAATTATAGATTTATACTTTTATATAAGCAAAAGACGGGACAAACCCGGACTTTTTGCCTTCTGCTCTCTATACTCAGGTTTTGCCATCATTGGAAAAAACTTTTTTTTTTCTAAATGGAAAAATGGGATATAACACCCAGTTTGATGTAGGTTGTTACTTAAATTCATTTTTTCAAAAATCATTTTCAACCATACATTCCTCAATAAAATAATATTACACCTAAATTTTAAAAAAAAATTCTTATTTTTTAACCGTATATTTTTCATCAAATCACTATTTTAAAATATATTCTTCACTCAACAATGTGCATCAAACATGGTTTAAATATATAATGAAGTTGGAAAATTGGAACATTTGATCCCAAACGTTTGTCCATCTTGCTTATTTGATCCCAAACGTTTGTCCATCTTGCTTTTTTGGTCCAAACCTTTCAAATTTGGTATTGATGATCCTAAATCCTTTTCATTCTTTGAGCAATTGGTCCTTATCCAAAAGGCTGTGTGTGTGGAATGGGTGAATTGCATATTTAGCCTAACTTTTGACAAAAGTAAAGATCGTGGCCCTAATCAATTTTTTGTTCGTATTTGATGGGTTAAAAGTAAGTAAAAGAATGATTAAATAAAGAGCGGAAAAAAAAAATTCATTTCCCTCTTCAACCAAAAAACCACAGCCGCTCCAATTCTCATCCAAAATAAAGCAATTTCCGTTTGAGCCTTTGTTTGGAGCTCATTCAACTCCAAAGTAGAAAAAAAATTACAGTTGGTTGAGAAAGTGAGACCCATCCGTGGGACAAACAATCAAAAATGGTGGCTAAATTTGGAGTGTAACAATCAAATAATGCATTCTTTTGATGAAAGAATGAGCTCCAAACATGGGATATATTTAGCTGTCGCCGCCACCACTACTCAAAACACCCTCCATGCCGAACTTCACCCAACCACATCCCAAATTCAGGGGGATTTCTCCCCATGTCATCGGTAAAATGGTGAATCAGGGGGAGAAAATCGCAATTGTAAAGCTTTGGATAGTACGCATTTATTTACTATTTCTGTGTGTCTATGGCTCGTTTTTTATTTTACGTCTCCAACATTTGAGTTGTTGGAGAAAATTAAAATAAAATTCAATATTCTAATTTCTTGCCATCAAATGAAAATTGTAGCTCGTTTTGGGCAAATCTTCTCCAATATTTAGCCTTCATTTGAAAGTTATATTTTTCCACGCTCATTTACAATCACTCATTTGTCAAAAAAAATAAATTATTATTATTATTTTATGTTTTCCATAATTCTTCCATTTAAAAAAAATCACTTTCACATGGCCTCTTTGTTTCAATTTCTGGAGGAGTTTGGTGGAGTTATGTGGGGGAGGGAAGATGTACTCTGGGCTTTAGCCAATATTCTATTTTCTTAGGTTTCTTTCTGTTGCATTCATGTAATAGTGTGGGGGGATAATTTTGACCTTATTAGTCGATGTTTAGTATAATTCTTTAAAAGTGATTTTTTTTTTCTCAAATTTATTTCTAATCACATATTTTATCAATCAAATAATTTTGCACGTAAACTAATAACTTTATCACACACTTTAACCAAATATTCTTAAAAAATATCACTTTTCACCCAATCTAATTTCAAAAAATATACATCAAACAAGCTCTTAATAATATAAAAGCACATAAAAGTGAAGTGTTCCACGTACACTAACACTGCACGCGCGCCTTTAACAGAGAAATTGTACGCCAATTGACGAAAGGACTAATTGAACAATTCAAGGTAGAAATGCGGATATTGCTGTAAAATTGAAACAATAAGTCCTGATTTGCATGAGTCCAAAGTAGGGATCATTTGTGCAAATAAGTCATTTTATAAAATGTTAATAAACACCCGGTCCACTTTTATCCACAAATTTCGAAAGACACCCGATTTTTATCCATCCATACATCGCTTAATTCTATTTATTTATAATTTAAATAGTTTATATACAATTTTCAAATATGCATTAAATGGGACATGTCACACAGTACTTGAACGTTTAACTTGGACTGAAATACAAAAAAAAAACGAAATTTGCGAGAGCAGATATTGATTGTTGATATTTAACATTTGTTTGGTTCCCATTAAATTATAATTCATTTTTTTCTATTTTCTTATCAATCGCATATTCTCCAATTAAATAATATTACACGTAAATAATATCACACGCACACAAATTTACAGTCCTAATCACAAATATTCAAAAATAGATCATTTTCCCCGTGATTTTAACCTGTTCTTGTTAAACGATTGTATTGTATAGTTAGTGGATTCATAAATTTAAAAAAAAAAAAAAATCAAGATAGAGAGCATCTTACTGAATGAAAAAAAATCATAAAACTAATTGTACTTTGGTTTTTGAATTATTGAATATGTTGATTACTCCTTTTCTGTTAATAAAACAACAAAAATCAATTTCATATATGTTTCCGTAGATCTTATGGATTAAATTTTATTAAGTTCAACGTCAAATCCTTGGTGAGATAGCCAGCATAAAAAAATTAAGTGATGAGGTCTCACTTAATGTACACCACAAAGGAAAAAATTAAAAAAATCCACAATTGGACCCTTTAGTTTGGATTTAAAAATTTGATGACCATTATTTGGTGGAAGGATTGAACATTTCAAGGATTATTATGTCACATGCAACGACAATATCTTGGCTTATCCAAATTCATTAGCATTGAATTTTGCGTTCAGGATTAGTGATTTGTTTAAAAATATCAATCTAGAAATCAAATTATTCGTTTGAGATTTAGACGATTTGAACTTTTCCTGTTTAGATTTCAATGTACATGTTATTTACCACCATGGATCACTAAAAATATAGTATTGCCGTACAGATAAGTTGAGTTGCCAGTCATGAATTCCATTTGCCCCGATCGCGAATGTTATCTCTTTTGAAAATAATTACAAATTGAATTGTCGAAAAAAATAAAAATATTATTTAAGTGATAAAAAGGGAAAAAAATTATAAAATAAATGGAAAATTGGAGCAAATAATCTCAAACCTTTCCTCATCTTGAATGACTGGTCCAATTGGTTTTGTGCGTGAGATATAATTGCTCATATTTTGTCTTTATTTAAAGGGGAAAATTGGGACAGAACACAAGTAATAATTGGTATCGAATGCAAAATCTATACACCTTTTCAACTTGGTGTGTCACTGTCACTGACGTCTTATTAAAGTTAAAATACTATCATGAAAAGTCAACTTAAATTGAACAACTCTCTTATAGAATAAAATAAAAGTAAATTAAAATATTGTTTGCTTCATCTAATTTTTTGTTATTATTATTTTATTTTTTTGCCCCCTTTATCTACTAGTAATAGTTCTAGTTCTAGTTCTAGTTCGAGCTTAAGTTGGGCTTGGATTTCCTTGTTGGCTTCCCAATTAAGAATTTTTGAAGAGTTTTGTTATAAATTGGATGCTCGCGTCTCTTGCTCGAGCTCGAGAACAAAAAATTACTTCTTGCGATCAATTTTACTCTCGAAAAATTGGATAATTATGATTCTTCCATTTTATTTTTTTTGACTTATGATTTATTTTTCGAAAGGTGCGATGAGTGCATCCATAATCGGAGAATATGCATAATATGATTGTAGTTGAAGCAAACAACAAAGAGGAAAAATATGTTATATGACATGAAATTTCATTGACAACCAGCATTATTTACTTTACATTACAAATTTTGAACTTTCAGTCGATATTATTTTCATTTCGGTGCAAAGTTGTAGCCTTTTTACACTTCTTGTGCATTTGTATTAAGTCAAATTTAGTTAGAATTGCAAAAGCAAAATGAATTTAGATTGTATGATTTCAATTTCAGAATTTAGCTATAGTAGATTAACATAACACGAGAAGTCAAAATAGGAATTTACAATAATTGTAACTCTCAGTTATCAATATAGTAAATTTGGGAATTATGTAACAACTCAATTAAAATTTCTAAATTAAGGTTTTCAAGAAATTACAACCACTGTGACATGATTAACACAATGCAATTCAGAATCATTGTAATTTATTAAATGTTGGGTTTCAAAATTCCACCATAAAAAAATTATATACAATATAATTTGTTGCATCTTCTTTCAAAAGTCCATCTATATTGTGATTTTGAAGTTTCATCCCTATTAATCTCAACATGGTGATGTCAATCCTTGATAACAAGAACGTACGAACACGTGACTAAGAGGGAGAATGGCCTTAAATAGAGAAAATGAAGTAGAGCACTAACAAGGAAATAGAGAGGTTTGCCTTCCCACCTACACGAGAGGGAAAATATAGGAAAAGAATGAAATTAACACTAAAATGGGAATTAATAATGAGTTTCAACACTTTTTCAAACAATTTATATTGGTCTCTTTTACGATATACATGGAATTTTGTCAAGAGAAAAAAAAATGATATCTCATTTCACAGTATAACTATTTAGAATTCGTGATGAATGGGTTTGAATGGCTCTAGTATTTTTCAGACAAATGTAGAGAAATATAGTAGACAATATTTTCAAGTAGAAACATGTCATGAGTTGTAAGTTATGTAGAATGCTGTAGAAACAACCATTTCTAAGACCTTTCACTTTAATATCTAGGAATTTTTTTTGCAGAAGACTAGCGATCTCCATTGTCTATTTTATCGAGTAAACATATAAGTAAGGGCCAAGGAGCTCATATGTAAACAACTAATATAATTGATTGATTGTTACAATTTAACCTTTTGACTAAACTTTCAAATATGTATGTGATTGTGTGAATCCTGTTGTAATCATTGAAGGAGACATTTATTCAAGAACAACAATCTTAAAACGAAATTGTGAATATATTCTGGTTCTACTCCTTATCGATTATCTTCTGATTTTGTTTAACAAATGACAACTACAGGTACTACACT
>CAIGRP010034025.1:0-15617 GCA_903798385.1 Fraxinus cuspidata
TCGCATGTCTTTTAACTTACATAGCGGATAGTTCCATGTTGACAAATTTTCATCTATTAAAAAGAGACTAGTTTGAACTTACTACTCATCTAAAAAAAAGTAGATTGATAGGGGAAAAATTGTTGATTGCATTGCATTCCATACCATATCTACTTAGCTGTTTGAGTTATTGATGTTTGTGTGAAGTTAATGTTTTTTGTTGGTGTTTGGATTAACATTAGTGTTACATCTCGTTCTAGCTAGTGTTGGTTATATGTGTGATTTTATTATTTCATATATCACGTGCTTTTACACTGGGTATTTGAGTTGTGAATTTCAGGAAATATGTTTAACAATAAATGCAAGAAACATCAGTTTGATGAAGTTTGGGTAGTTTAGATTTTGTATTTAGTTTTCCTCTATTTATTATATAGTTTTGTCATAGAATGCCAAATGGGGAGTTTGTTAGGTTTTTAGTGTTGGCAATTTTGTGACAAAAGGACTAATTTGTAACGTGTTGTAAAAGTCAAGGGCCTAGGGTGCAATTTGTATAAATTGGGTTATGAGGTTTAAGGTTCGAGCATGAAAAGACGAGAAACATGGCGCTGCATTTTCACTAGCTTCTCGCCAGTTGGCTCTCGAGCGGAAAAACCAAATTGCCTTTCGCCTGCCTGTTGCCGATCTCTCCCTCGAGCAACAGTGCATTGCTCGCCCATCGCAGAGCTCTCGCTCAGGTCAATTCGGAAAATCCTATTTTGCTATTTTGAAGTACTTTTTCCGGCATATTGAACTTAATTACCCTCTCCTGTAAATACCTAAGCATATGCACGAAATATATGTATGGTTGTTCATTGTGCTTCTTCTCTATAATATATTCAAGAGTCTATTCATACATTGAATTCATCATTTCACTCTTGATTTTATACATTAACATATTTGGAAAAAAACATCAAACTTATTGAATCTGAAACACTACATACTTCTCATTGGTCATATGAAGGTACTTTCTCTGTTGAACTTCAGAGGTTGTTTGAGGTTGAGAGATGTTGGACTACAAGCGCAGGAAGAACACAAGCCTTTGGAGCTGGTTCTTGGAATTCCACAGAGAAGAGACAATTGCAGAAGATCTTGGAGCGTATCCTGGAGCAGGTCTTAGAGCAGACCTTGGAGTTAGTAGGAAATAGATTGGGAAGTCTAGTGGAGTTGGCTAGATAGCATCTGACTATAACTCACTCCGTATTGTCTATAGTGGACGTAACTGGCTTGGTTCTGCAATTTTTACCCAATTGGGTTTCTCCGTCATTAATATTGTGCTACATACTCATTTCTTTATTTCTGCGGCAATTCAACATAAGATAATTGGACTTGTATGCTTAATCACCTAGAAACAATTAAAAGTGACTTGTTGGTTTTGATTAATTAATTCTGCACATAGGGTCAAAACTAAAAACGAATAAGTAACAACCATTTGGTAAGTTAAAAACCATTAAATTGGTAATCCGTGAATTGTTAAGTGGTATACAGTGCGACACCGGATTTTTTCAGAATTCAAACGACTAATCAAGTAATAGCACTTGGCGGTATTGTGACCATTCCAAGACTTAATCTCTCAAACTCCTTCCATAATTGCTCTTAAATGGTCAAATTTGCCACTTGACTTATCACTTTACAACTCAAGACAGCTACTATAACATTCGCCTTCTCTATGTGATAGTAAATGTTGCAATCATAATTTTTTACCAATTCATGCCATCTTCTCTATCTCTTGTTCAACTTCTTCCGAGTGAAGATGTACTTGAAACTCTTGTGGTCTGTATAAATGTCACACTTCTCTTCATAAAGGTAATGTCTTTAAATTTTTAGTGTATGGACTACCGCATCAAGTTCTAAGTTGTGCATGGTGTAGTTTTGCCCATGTGACTTTAATTGTCTTGATGTGTAAGCATCCACTTTAACGTGCTGCAACAAAACGCATCATATTTCTGCTCAAAGGCATCACTATAAATCACAAAACCCTCAATCCTTTAGGTATAGTTAACATTAGACCATTCACTAGCTTATGTTTTAGTTTCTCAAAACTCTGTTCACATTTCTCTGTCTAATCAAAATGTGTTAATTGTATCAACGGTCCTAATATATTTGACAATCCTTCAATACACCTATATGAAATCAAATGCCCTAAAATGATTTTACTATCCTTTTTTTCCCTTATATAGAGAAAGTTGAATTTCCACAACAAGTGCAAACTCCAAAGTTGGAGTCGTGGGCTCTCCCAAGGGTCCCTCATCTGAGGTCACTAGGGAAAATGATTAAATTGGCCCTTGCATCCCATCTTGAACCATCAAGTGACAATTTTCCTAGTTAAGTACAATGTTGGTTTCTTCACATTGCTGCAACACCAAATTTAAGTGATCTAAGCATTCATTGAATGATGACCCAAATACTAAGAAATCATCCCTGAATACTTTAATGATGTTTCCCACTATATAAAAAAATAGACATCATGCACCTTTGAAATGTGGCTGGAACATTACACAACCCAAAAATGCATCATTTTGTATGCAAATGTGCCAAAAGGAAATGTGAATATGGTCTTCTCATGATCTTCAGGTGCTATAGAAATCTAATTATAACCCGAATACACATCCAGAAAATAGTAAGTAAATGCCCAGCAAGTATTTTCACATCTTATCGATAAAAGGAAGGAAAAAGTGATCATTTCTAGTGGCCTTGTTGAGTTAGTGATAGTCAATACAAACTCTTCAACTCGTAACTGTGTGCATAGGAATAAACTTATTGTTTTCATTCAGGACCACTATCATATCTTTTCTTTGGCACCACTTGCACTGGACTAACCCAACGACTATCTAATATAAGATACATGATCCCTGAATTTAATAATTCCAGCACTTCTACCTTTACAACCTCCTACATATTCAAATTTAATCTTCGCTAAAGTTTTACTGAAGGCTTAAAAGCTTCTTCCATCAAATTTTTGCGCATGTAAAGAGAAGGGCTAATCCCTTTCATATTAGAGATGATCATCTTCAATCTTTTTTAGAGTGATTGAGATGATGACTAGAAGTTTATGTCTCTCTTTAGAGAAGGCATATCGAAAGTGTGAAGGAAACTATTTATGTTCAAGAGTTGCAGCGTTTTGAATAGATGGCAAAGGCGTTGTAGGACCTTTACCTAGAGTCAACTGTGTTTACTTCAATAATGTAGGAATGGCTTCCAAATATTGACAAAATTTTTCTTTCTCTTCAGATTTCGATGGCTTATGTTTAGAATGTACCAAGCAAGCCTCAAGCAGATCTTAATGATGTTTGAGTCTAAATGTATCTATCACTGCTATCTCCAACACATCAATTTAGTAATAAGAATTTGGTTCATCATCAAATTTGCGTGCGTTGAAGACATTAATGGTCAATCCTTCATCATTCATCCTAGATATCAATTGTCCCTTCGTACATCAATAAATACTATGTCAATAGCCAAAAATGGATTACCTAAATTGAGAGGACTTCTTTATTTTCTTCCATGTCCATGATGACAAAGTTTGTTGAGAATATGAATTTTTCAACCTTCACCAAGATATCTTTAAGAATTTCCCTTGGGTGCTTGATTGACTTGTCAACTAACTGTAATATAACAGAGTTCCTTTTACTTTTCACAAACTTAATTTTCTAAAAAGAGACAAAGGCATTAAAGCTCCTAAATCATATAATATTGTTGTATATTCTTGTTACCAATGTTACAAAGAATAGTAAACTCCTTAGATCTTTTAATTTTGGTAATAACTTGTGTTGAAGCATTGCGGTGCACTCTTTTATCAACATTATCGTTTCGTTATCCTCCAACTTCTTCTTGTTTGATAATATGTCCTTCATTAACTTAGCATAGCAGGACATCTGGGCTAAAGGTTCTATAAACAGTATATTGATGTCTAACTTTTTAGATATCTCCAAAAACTTCGCGAACTGCTATCAAGCTTGTGTCTTGTGGAAGTGGGACATGAGGCACGAATGTCTTGACAGGAATGGTGATCTTAACTTGTGTACTATCCGCTGTATCACTTGATTTTCCTCAATTGTTTTATCAAACTAATTTATGTTTCTCGCCTATGGTAGATACCTTTTTTTCACTAGCAACTGGTCTTTTTACTGTTGTTCTTGGCAACTAAACTCTACTTCGAGTAATAATAGCCTGTACATATTTGTTAGGATTCTTTTTTATGTGGCTTGGTAATGTCCCTTGAGTTCTGTCGGCTAATGCAGTTGCCATTTGCCCTATCCGAGTTTCCAAATTTTTCATTACGGCCCATTTATTTTAAAAATTAGTTTCACTCTTGGTAATGTACTGAGACACAAATTCTTCCAACAATGGCTTTCTTGGTTGCTGTTGTTGTTGGAACCCCGATGATCTTCACTCTTGGTAATGTACTGAGACCCAAATACTTGTCCTTATCTTGATTACCAGATTAGGTGATTACTCTACACCGGATTATATGTGTTGAAGTAAAGGCTATTTTGTTGTCTCTAAAATATTTGCACACAATTGACCTTCTCAAGTTGAATTACATGGTGCTAAAAGACATATTTTTGTAGTATGATCTTCCCCGCAGTCTAAGCAAATCGATTTCAATTGGTATACCACATTGACATTCTATGTAAGACTATTTAACCTCTTTGTCAATACTTCCATTTGAGTTGATAATGATGTAGCTAAATGTCAACATTGTGAATTCGTGTTGTTTTCCTTGGCATTTTCCTATCTATTGGCCACATAGATTGATTTTCTACAATTCTCTCAAAAAGAACAAGGCATTGTCTAAGTGCTTATCCATTATTGATCCTCCTAATAAAGCATCGGATATGTTGTTGTATTCATGTGCAAGCATGAATAGATATGTAGATCTTTACATTTTTAGGAACGTCCAAATTGGGCAAATTGAATCTTTTAATGCTTCTAAATCGTTCTCGAGGTCCTTTTACTTGAAAGTATGGAGTTCATTTATGGTCTAATGGACTCGAGAAGGCAAAAAGAATTTCAATGTGAATTTCTGTACAATGTCATTACATGAAACAATGCTCCTAGGAAGTAGTGAAAGTCGTCATTCTTTAAAGTGTGATGGAACAAGCGCAGTCTAAAAGCGTCAGCGACATGCCTTCGTAACTAATCACCTCATAAAGTATAAAAAATATTTGAATATTTTCATAAGAACTTTTAGTTGATTTTCTAGAGAACTTGATGTTATGATGATTTTGAAATAAGTTGATGAAGTCAATTCTAATGTGGAAGTTGGTATATCCAAATTGTGGATATATGATAGGAGGTTGAACAAGATTATGAAAGGGATTCACATCTCTAACTAAAACTTCTCCATTATTTATGATTGCCCTTTATTGAGCTGGCTTAGGTAGTGATAATGGATTTTGAACCTAATTCTCATTTTGATTCTTTGTAAAGTCTAAATCAAAATAGAATAAAAAACTTTAAATATAAATGATTAATAAACTTAAATTAAACAATTTATTATTTTGTAACAGTGCTAAAACCTCGTTTGTGAAAATCCCATAAGCGTACGAGATCATAAACAAGTAATATGTGATGAGTAACGTATATCGTCTCATGGGAATAAAATTCAATTAAGTGTTCTAATGTTTATTCAGATTCAAAGTGCGACTAAATAGATATGTGTATATGGAATGAATGTATTGGACTACGAATCTGCCTATGATTTTTTACTTCAATTCTCGATTATGTAACCTAGTCATATTCATCCATTCTTGACAATTAATAAATCTATGCTATTTAATTTTCTTTTCCATAATAATTTAAGTCTATTCTAATCAATACCTATCATAATACTAGTCCGAATTTGAATTATTAGAATGCATTAAATTACATGACTATCTATATGATTGCATATGCGATATTGTTATTCGAACATCTATTGCCCGTGTGTAAATCACACAATGTTCTAAACTTATTGTAAATTTTTCAGCACTACAATATGTAATAATATATTCAATTGGTGATTAGGCAATAAAATAATGAAATTAATCAAACACGATTAATCAAGAATTGCAAGAATTTAATTTAACTAAACTACATTTCTTGAATTAAAATGAATGATAAATGTTTCATCTTCATCCAATACGTGGAAAGAATTAGCCTAGCATATTCATATGTAAATTACACTAGAAGAATTGAATTAAGTTAACTCGGAACCAATTGAATGACGAAATAAATAGGAAACAATTTTAAGAGTATTGAGTAACCGATCATATGCTAAGAAAAAATGTTCATCGCCCCATGAGCCATCAGAGAGTTGATTGTTGGCAATCCATTCAACACTTGATGGAAATTGAGGAAGATCAAGTCCATCGAGGTTTTTAACAAGTGCAATCCATGCTGTGTCATAAGGTGAAATACTTGTTCGTCCATCTCCCATGGTATCCAATTTCTCTCGTATGTAAGCTATATAGCCCTTTGTTGTCATAGAACCATGTCATTACATAAATAGGTAGAATTTTTATATTTAGGTTTTAGCTAGAACGGACAGATCTTTATATATTGACGCATTTTGTCTTAAAAGTTGTAGTGTTTAAAAAACAATTAATGCTATCATCCAATCATTTTTTATCACAACTTAGACTCTCAATTTTTCGGCAGCATTGCTTAGCTACATCAAATGATGACAGATCCAGAACCTCTAATTCACTTACTTGTGGATAACATATGGATTCTGTGATCAAGAAATGGTCCTTGAATTGAATACAAAGGGCAATTGCTGTGAAAAGTAGCTTGATTCAAATAAAACATACCTGGACGAAGTACTCTATAAAGATTACATTTTCGGTGGTTATGGCAATTCTATCGTAAATCTTTAGTCTCAAGCGACCAAAGTCCTACAAAAGTTGTGTTACAACTAAATGATTCATAGTTAACACAAGTAATTATATGTTGTTGAGTGACGTAATGGAAGATTAAGCACACGGGATTAAAATCAGAACTTTAGTAATTTTGATAAAAATTAATAAAATTTGGGGTTGTAAATCTAGTTTAGTTAAAATTAATTGTTCGTTTTGATTTAGATTAAAATCATGATTTTTAATCACATCAAACATGGGCTAAATTTATTTGCACATTTCATGAACCCTATGTGAACACTCACATTCGAGTATGCACAAAGACGGAGTCAGGAGAGACAAATTTTTTTTCCTATTTGGCTGATTTATAGAAAAAAATATCTTCAAAGATTTATTTATTTTTTATTTTTTACACTAAAGTTTTAATGGGCTTGGGAGGCTTACCTCCCGACGCCCCTAAGTATACGGGTGTAGTACACTTAACATCACTAGATATAATTGAATGATAATAAACTTATTTTTTTCAAAACTCAATTTTTCAAAAACTCATTTTTAACATGTTTTCCTATAAAATATTTTCACGTAAATTAATATTTTTCTCTTTATATTTTAACCACACATTCCCTCCAAAAAAAAAATGTGGTCCCAAACAGTGGGTAAAAAAGATCAAATATAATCCTTTGCACTAGTCTCTACTATACTACCCAACATGCACTTTCCTTACCTGTATATTCAAAATAAGCCTTGTATCATACTCCAAAAAATTCCATTTTTTTTTCTAAAACTCATATTTAACTCACATTATTACAATAAAATATTTTTACATGTTCATTAAAAAAATTTTGTTATTTTTTAACCACTCATTCTCTGAAAATCATTATTTTAAAACTCATTTTCGCCAAAAAAAAAAACTCATTTTAATGGGTATCAAACATGAACTAAGTAACTTTTTTGTATATGCAGTAAATATGGAAACAAATAATCAACGTACTAGGAAAATATCTAACAGTAGAGTGGCCTTGCTTTGTAGAGGAAAGCCATTTTTTGTAAGAAATTTCTGGAAAATAATGAAGCTGGAAATTTGACAAAGCCATCAACTTTACTATATCAGATCAAGTCGATGATCTGAACTGGGTACAGATCCTTCTTTATTTATAGTCATTAAGATGTACAATAAACAATGTTAGGTCTCAATATTATATTGTTGTATAACAAACAAATAAAAAAAAATGATTTTCTTTATAGCCTTTTATACTCCCATTTGCAGCTCTTACTGACGGTCTTTAAGTCGAGTCAAATATATGAATTTTGACTTCAAATATAAATAAGAAATAAAGCAAATTAAAAAGAAAACAAAGAGACCAAGCGGGAAACTTGCTATAGATTTGATAGGGATAAAAATTTTGATTTTAATTTAAATCAAATTTAACTGTTAATTTTAACTATATATTTCATGAGATTCACAACTTTTTAACCACAAATTTAATTAATTTGTATCAAAATTTAATAAATATTTGATTTTAATCCCACCTAAGAGGGCATAATGATTTTATTGACATATTCTTAGTTATTCTTTATCAATAATATATAGGAATTACGTTATTTATTGTCATTTATCTATTACTCATTTAAGTGTGAGTTAATCTTGATTTATTTCGATCAAATTATGGTATATTTTAATACATTGAATATTGAATCTGGAAGTCCACTAATCAAATTAAAAGTTTGTTTGTGACATCTAATGGTGGGTTATCATCTTGAATGATTTTAAACTGCGAACAATAATGATTCAACATTTGACTGCTTATATGATTTTTCTCAAACTTATATTTTTATACCAAACTAGTGTATACGGCTCCATAGGTGGTTTATAACAAGAATAATTGCAACAAAAGCTCCAAACTTTTGAAATACTAACATACTTTTTATTAACATTTCAATCGTTGTAATTGTCACTCATACCATTTCCAACGGTTCTATGTGATGCTCATTTGGACGGTTTTCATCCACAATTCCGTTAGTTGACCACAAAAATTAAAATTGACTATTTTTTACCAAAATAGTGAAGGGTAAAACCGTCTATTCACTTAAAAAAATGAACCTCCTTCCCCAAACAAATGCTCCCAATCACCCACCCACCCACCCACCCATAGCCAGCGGCCGGTCACCTCCAACCCACCCAAAGGAAGGCCCATCGCAGCCTCCACCACATTATACCGCCCAGCGCCGCTCACCAAAAATCAAAATCAAAAACTAATTTTCTTCATCTTCTAGCACGGTTTTCGGCTATTTTATCTAATAATCTGTCAGCACTGCATTCAAAGAGCACCGCCAAGAAACAGGCTAAAATAGTCAGATAGCAAGGAAAGAATTACTCCATTTTATTTTCAGAAAACTAGTGCATAAATAATACATACATGTGGCCTGAGGCACTCCAATCACACAGCAATGTGTTAATTTAGGATGCTGTGAAATCGATATTAGAGAGATTTTTAAAAAGAGATATTGTTTGTGAAATGGAGTCGTGGAGTGTAACAGGGAGAGCGGAACGATATTAGAGTGATTGATTTAGGAATTAATTAAGGTTTTGAGAATGGGTTTTGAAGATTTGTAGAATTGGATAAAACTCTCGAATCGAACCGGACCAACCCGACCCAATTCAAATTGAACTGAACTTAACTGAATTGAGCGGTTCTTCATAAATTAAATACTCGAATGAGTGTCTGAATCGAGAACTAACGAGTTTGTTCGATTTTCGATTCTAAACCAAAAATCGAATAACAACTGAATATCTATAATTTTTTTAATTTTTTTATCTCAAATAAATCAAATAATTTATTTTTTTCTAAATAAATTTGTTAACTAATTAATTTACCCAAAAAAAAAAATATTTTCCTATTTCTAATTTCCAACTCCAGCCTAATTTAAGGAAAATGACCTAAGTTTTACCCAAATATGTTATTCCATTGTAATGTTGTTCTATCACTCTAGACAAATCGAATTGGAAGCTCGATTGCACCTCACTTCATTGTATATTCCACGGATGAGGTTGTACCATTCCATCCATATTTTCTATTTTATAAGTCCCTGTTCGAACTTCTTCACATATGCGATAATGACCTTCCCAATTTGGACCCAGTGTCCTTGAGCCCTGTTCTTTAGAGGACAAGAACACTCTTCGAAGTACTAGCTCGTTCACACGAAATGACCTCTTCTTTACCTTTGAGTTATAGTATCTGACCATTTTTCTTTGATATAAAACCATCATGTCTTGTGAACTGTCTCTCTTCTCCTCCAGGAGGTCAAGCTCACATCTCCTCATTTTGTCATTGGCTATTTCATTGAAATACATTCGTCGAGGAGATTGCAAGCCTACTTCTACAGGGCTCATTTCCTCTGCTCCGTAAGCCATAGAGAATGGGATTTCTCCAGTTGCAGTCCTACTCGTGGTTCTGATAGACCAAAGCACTTAAGGTAGTTCATCGACCCAAGCTCCCTTAGAAACATCTAACTTCCTTTTCAATGTATATTTAATGGTTTTGTTGACAGCTTCGACCTATCCATTGGCCTGGGGGTGATGAGGGGAGGATAAGTGTTTTCTGATCCCCAACTCATCACACATATGTTTGACCTTCTTATTATCAAACTGTTTACCATTATCTGATATGATTGAATATGGAATCCCAAACCTGCAAATGATGTTCTTCCGTACGAACTTGGAAGTGTTAGCCTTCGTTATTTTGGCAGGCGGTTCAGCTTCCACCTATTTCGTGAAATAATCGATGGCGACGATTGCGAAGCTAGCATTTTCTCTCCCTTCGGGAGAGGGCCAATTAGATCAATTCCCCATTTTGCAAACAACCAAGGGCTAGACACTACGCTTAACTCTTGCAAGGGTTGCCTTTGATTAGTAACGAAGGGTTGGCACTTATCACACCTCCGAACGAAGTGTTGCGCATCTTTTCTCAAGGTGGGCCAATATTATCCCTGTTTAAAAGCTTTTTGAGCCAATGACCAACCTCTTGAGTGATTGCCACAAACTCCTTCGTAGATTTCCCTGAGCACATAATCTATCTATTCTCCTCCGATGCATCATAGCAAGGGCAATGAAAACCCTCGTTTATATAGCATCTCATCTTGGAAGACGAAGTGTGCGGCCCTTCTTCTGAGCTTCTGGGCCTCTTCCTTCCCTAAGGAGAGAGTCTGATCTTTAAGGTAAAATATGATAGGCTTAATCCAAGATGGGGTATCCTCAATCTGCGTCATTATCCCACTTGCATCGGTTGAGGGTCCGGTGAGATGCACAATAGGCACACAAACGTGTAGTTCGGAATCTTTTCTACTTGCTAACTTTGCCAGTTCATCGGCATGAGCATTTCTAGAATGAGGGAGCTGTACCAGTTCAAACTTTTCTAAGAAGAGATGAAGCTCATCACCAACTTCAAGTACGCTGCCATGGACTTGTCCTTGGCTGAAAAATTTCAATGGACTTGGCTAACTACCAGTTGTGAGTTGCTGTTGACAATGACCTTCTTCACTTACATCTCCCTTGACAACCTTAGGCCAGCTAGAAGGGCCTCGTATTCTGCTGCATTATTTTTGGCCTTGAAGTCGAGCCTTATAGCACAAGAAAGTTTGTGCCCTTCTGGACTGATCAGAATGATCCTAGCCCCCGACCCTGATTCTCCAGAGGATCCATCAATTGAGAGGTTCCATGTTTGGGGTTCTTTGGGTTCCATCTCCTCTTCTACCTCTGGAACTTGGGTGAACTCAGCCATAAAGTCTGCTAGGGCTTGCCCTTTGATAGCCATCCTAGGTTTAAAAGTGATGTTGAACTCACTAAGTTCCACAACCCATATACGTAACCTCCCTGAAGCGTCTGGCTTCTGAAGCACTTGCTTGAGGGGGTAATTTGTCAATACATGAATGCTATGTGCTTGGAAATAGGGCCTCAACTTTCTGGATGCTGCTATCAAAGAAAATGCCAGTTTTTCCAAGTTTGGATACCTCATCTGCGTTGCTAGGAGTGCTTTACTGACATAATAAACAGGTAGCTGAAGGCCATCCTCTTCTTTCATGAGAGCTGAGCTGAGTGCCAGTTATTGTTAAGTATATCTGCAGTATCTCATGATCCCTTGATTTGAAGAGAAGAGGCGCCTAGCCCATGTGTCTCTTCAGCTCTTGTAAGGTTAATTCACACTCCTCCGTCCATTGAAACTTTTTCCCTCCTTTGAGAATTTTGAAAAATGGTAAGCATTCGTCTGTTGCATTGGAAATGAATCAGTTTAAGACTGCCACCCGTCCAGTGAGACTCTGCGCATCTTTTAGTTTTCGGGGCGACCTTATTTCAATCAAAGCCTTGACCTTTTTAGGGTTTACGTCGATGCCTCTTTGGTTAACTATGTAACTCAAGAACTTCCCCGATAATACTCCAAAAGCACATTTGAAGGGGTTGAGCTTCATCCGATATTTTCGCAAAATTTGGAAGGTTTCATTTAAGTGGGTAACATGATCACTCATTTTCAAACTTTTCACTAACATGTCATCCACGTAGACTTCCCTAGTTCTTCCGATAAGATTGGCAAATATTTTGTTCACGAACCTTTGATAGGTTGCTCCAGTGTTTTTCAACCCCAAGGGTAAAACTTTGTAACAATAGAGCCCTTTATCTGTGATATAGGATGTATGATCCTCATTTGCTGGGAACATGGAAATTTAGTTGTATCCCGAGTAGGCATCCATGAAACTTAGTAGCTCGTGCCCAAAAATTGAATCCACCAGCTGATCTATTATGGGGAGTGGGAAGCTGTCTTTGAGGCAAGCTTAGTTCAGATTTGAAAAATCTATGCAGACCCTCCACTTCCCGTTGGGTTTTTTAACTAACACTGGGTTGGAGACCCACTTCGGGTAGACAGATTCTCTTATAAACCCATTCTTCTTTTTTTGCCTATGTACCGTGGCCCTTGGGTCTATGTTTAAGTGCTGGCAACTGACATTGGGGTCGATGCCTACCATGTCGCCGTGTTTCCAAGCAAAGATATCAAGGTTCTTAAGTAAAATTTTTTTAAACTCCTCATTCTTTTCCAGTCGTAAGTTACTTCCAACTTATAGGCATTTCGAGGGATCTATAAGGTCTGTTGGGAAGGTCTCCAGTTCTTCCTTAGGTGCTATTTGAGGCTCACAATCAATGATGAGAGGGTCCAATTCCTCTAGGCTGACTGCTTCTTCAGCAGATGCCCTTTCCTCAGGGGCCTCGATTATGATGACATCTTCCCCTTGTTCAGGGAGGTCGCTCATAATAACATCGGTTATAATGGTATTTATAGATTTTGGTTCTACCTTCCTTAGAGAATTTAAGTAGCATTCCCTTGCTCCTCTTTGGTCGCCTCGAAATATAGCAATACCATTTTCAGCAGGAAACTTAATGCATAAGTGATGATGGACGTTACAGCCCATAAATCCTTCAGGATGGGTCTTCCGAGTACTCCGTGGTAGGTAGATCGATTATCAACTACCAGGAATTCCATGAAATGACGAGAAACCAGAGGCTCAGTTCCCAATTCTATTGCTAGAGTAATTTTGCATCTTGGGATGATGTTATCTTCTGTAAACTCGTATAAGGCAGAACTTATCGGAGTTAGTTCATGATCGACTGTCATTTTATCCAAGGTGGTTCTGAAGATAATGTTGAACGAGCTCCTGTTATCTACTAACATCCTTTTGAGGCCATTCCAGGCCACAACGACCCTTACCACCATGGCGTCGCAATGTGGGTAATGTACACCCACTGTATCCTTCGGGGTGAATGTAATTGGTGGAATTGTTTTCCTGGTTGAGAAGTGATTAACTATGTAACTTGTCATAGAAGGGTCACTTGCCTATCTTGCATAGTTCTTTTACGAATTCGTGCATTCTCCCCCAACATGTGGACCTCCTATGATTGTATCAATTTCTCTGATGGGCTCCTGCTCGGTGTTAGGTGGAGGACTCTGTCTTTGTCTTTGACCCCTCTAGGCCTTTCAGTGTCATTTTCCTCCCCATTTGAGGGTCACTACGATTGGGCCGACATTGTTCGTTAGCCCTGGATTGCTGATTTGGTCTGTAGGGAGCATTTCTTTGAAGGTGTCTTCCCCTTCCTTGATTCTGGGTTTAGGAGTATCTTGTAACATCCCAACAGTTCTTCGTTCGATGGCCATGAGATTGGTGATACATGCAATAGTCTGGCACTTCATCCCTATTTTTAGGGAGAGTAAAGTGGTTTAGCATGGGAGCATTCTTTATGGCCTCTGAAAAAGGCGAACGATCATCATCATCATTAAGGTCGCAAGATCTCTGAGGTTCGTCTGAGTCCTCTTCCTCCCCTTGATGGGTTTGGAGAAGTGGTTGAGATGGTCCTGCTTCATTCCTTGCCTAAGCCTTTCTCTCTTGCTTATTTTTAGGGGAACGGACCTAAGGCTCTTCCTGAAGAATGGATTGTTGTTCTTCGAGTTGATGATGCCCATGTTGCCTATTTCTAAACATCGGAGAGGGAGGATGAGCCTGCCTATTTCTAGGCACTTAGGGCGGATAATCTTGCCTATTTCTAGGCAATCACAGCCCTATCCTGTTGAATACACTAGCCGACCTTTGAGGTCTATTATCTGGCTTATAATTTGGAGGGAAGCTGAATGATGTTTCGTATGGCCTTTCCAAAGCACAATTAGTTGATGTGTCTATCTCGACTTCTCTCACACGTGGAGCCTCCATCTTGTTACGATGGTGTCTTGCCATCTGGCTTTAGACTTCCTCCTCCTTGTGGCTATATCCTTGGGGGTCCTGGAATGCGTTATCTGGGGCTGGATGTGGGGGGACATGAAATTCTCATTGCCCTTGCATGCTCATAAACATCCCTTGCATGGCCAAGTTTTGTTGGGTTATGTTTCTCATATTGGCCACCATTGTGGTCATTTCCCTAGTAAGCCTGGTTGCAACCCTTCTCCTACCTCTAGATCATCCTCGTCTTCGTGTCGGAGTTCGTGGGCGTGCAATTGGAACGACTTGTGAGGGTTCTCCTTCTTCAGGGTATTCCCTTGTCATTCTAGGTTCATTTTCATCAGTTGAACTCATTTTTCTCAATATACTTAGCGCTAGAGTTCTCCTTTTCTTCAGAGGATTTTTAGATTCCTCACCGGTCCTTTTTCAAAGATTGGGATTCTTTCAACCAAACTTTCCTCAACGCTTTCTCCATGTGTTTTCGTGGTTAACTGTTAAGCTTTCCACAGATGGCGCCAATCTATTGACCCTAAAAAATGAATCAACAAATGTCGAGCCCACTCACTCCACATCAAGCACTTATTTCGGCGCATTCTTACCGAAATATTGGTAGTAATACGAAAGAGATGGATGCGGGGGGTACTTTACGACACGAGACAATAATATGTTCGAGCTCTGATGGTGGAATGAGAGCAATCGTACTAACAACGATTGCCTAGAAGAAATCAGAATCAATTTATGTAACAAATAAATGGGAATATGTGGAAGGATAGTTGAAATGTTAATATATTTCTTTCAAGAGTTCAAGTGTACATTTCGAGTATATGATTGTTCATTTCGTTCTCCCCTCTCTAAAGTTATAGAGAGACTCTATTTATACTGTATTGTCCGATGTCAGGACCGTTGGATCGGAACCACGTGGCCTTATTTCCTTAACCAAGATTTCACATCACTATATATTCATACAATTAATATATTGACAAAGGGTTAGCCGCCCTATACAATAGGCTG
>CAIGRP010034026.1:4081-19506 GCA_903798385.1 Fraxinus cuspidata
AAAATTCAGATTTTTTTTTTTTTTTTTTTTTTTTTTTTTTTTTTTTTTTTTTTTTTTTTTTTTGGGAATTTTAATTAAGAATTTTTTTTTTTTTAGAGTTCCAGTGCCAAAATCACAAAATATATGTTTTTGAATAATTCTAAAAATATGAAAATTACTTAATTTGGCTGTACAATTTGGAAGAAGAATTTAGTTTGATTATCGAATTCTTCCCCATTTTTCATTCACTTCCTGGATACTGAGTTTCCTGAAGTAATTTACCATTATCCCAAACTCCATCATTCTTCTGTTTCTCCCTTACAGAACTACTCAATAATCATGAAAAGAACGTAGATGCTATGAAACTCATCCAGTTTGGCCTCAGACTCTCTAACAAATAAGGCAATCTCCACGACTTTGGGATTGGATTCTACTTTGTTTGGGAGTTTCATATCTGGGAATATAACGTGGGCATCTAAATAAAGTGTATGCCGAATTATATGTTTAGAAACCGAATTCAATAGGATTGTATTTGACGATGAGATAAATACATATGAATACTATATATAGAGTTATGGTATCCAATTCATATGCAACTTATCATTCTTTGTATCATCCCATCAATACAAGAATTAATAGAGAAAACATGTTAAAGAGGAAGATAAAAAAAACCCACAATCAAGAATTAAAAAAAAAAAGGATTTGAGCAATTAAATTGAAATACAAGAAAATCAAGATTACGGAGCAAGGAGCAAGGAGCAAAAAATCAAGAACTAAAGAACCAAAATAGTCAATAATCAAGATTCAAAATCCGGAATCAAAATCCAGTAATAAGAAATTATTCCCAAAGAATTAAGTTATGTTCCATACTATTAATTTTCTTGACGATTTGACGTGGAGATCTAGGCAATTAAGTAATTAGGCTTTCTAATTTTATAAAGTTTAAAGTTTCATAAAATTTCAACAAAAATTACTAAGGAAGAAAATTGTACTTCAAATTTGAAATAAATAGTGTTGCAAAACTTTGTTATGAATTTCAGCAAAAATATTAACAAAATTTTCAAGCTTTAACCATCCAAAAGATTAACAAGTAATTAGAGATGACATTAATCATTTTATACAAAAATAACAAAAACAACGATGATATAGCAAAAAACATTTAATGAAACAAAGTGATTCTGTTTTTGTTAATATATTTTACTTAATTACTTGCATTAACTTGCTTGGCAGGTGTTTGAAGGAATCTCGAAGGAGGGTATTATGGACAATCAATTCATACCGTTTGGTAGACCTGATAATCATCTCGTATCAATGCTCTTTGGCCCCCAGTTCACAACATCCAAACTGTATCAACTCTGCCCTCCTGAGGTAATAAATAAATAAATAAAATTTGTGGAGGAACCAACGGAAATAAAATATCACAAACGATTTTAAAAAAGTTGAGGGGAACTGAAAGATTTTTTTATTTTTATTTTTTTTATCAAAAATGACGATAAAAACAGTGCATTAAATGCCTGAAATAAAAATACTGAAATTAAGTTTAATTACTAATTTACAACAAAGGAAAAGTTGAGTAATCAAAGTGAAACACTTCTACATGTTGAGTGACCAATAAATGTTTTCAATCGATTATGGTAGGATTTGGTGTTAGCTAAAGGGTTGATGAGGCCAATCTGTAAGTTCTAGGATGATTTATCAAAGAAGAGTGCATTTTCCAATGAAATGTATGGATCTGTAAAGCGTGCTTACATCATGTCCGATGAGGATAAAACCTTAAAATTAGAGTTCCAACGTTGGCTAATTAAAATGTTTGGAGCAACAATAGTGAAAGAGATAAAAGATGTTGACCACATGACAATGATCTCAAAGCCCCACGAACTTTGGCAGCATTTATTGGATGTAGCTTGGGATGGCAAAGACCCTCGTCATCGCCCTGCCAAGGATTTTATCATCTCGTTCCCACCCCAATCACCACTTAAGGCAGGGTGGAGCAAGGCAGGACGAGAGGAGGCAATCTTATGTCATATTTACTACCTCATTTTTATATTATTTTTACATTTACATTTACTTTTAATTTTATTTAAATTCTATATTGGGCTTGGGTAATCGGTTATGTTGTGCAAACTAATTTTGAATGAGTCACATTTCCATCCCCATCTCCAATTTGACATCCCCTAGATACAAGAAGCAATTTAAGCTTTGCGTTGTAATAAGTGTTTAGGCCTATAAAGCCTCCAGTTGTAAGTTTGTTTGTCGTGGGCTAGTTCAGTCCAATTGTGTCTTGTCTATTTAACTTATTTTGCTTTGTCGAAAAAGTTCCATATGAATAACAATTCTGGAAATACTATGCTTTTTTAAACGTATCAAAAATACTATATATTATGATATAAATTATGAAACTTACAAAAGATTATTTGGGTAACGCAAGATTATAACATTGAAATGAATGCAACTTGAGATACTATGCAATGCTTGTTAGAAGTTGGCAAGTAATAATATCACTACGAATTGATTTGGGCAGAATAACGTCATGCAGAAAATAAACGATATAAAATGTTTTTGGTCGAGGCAAGAGTTCGACTGTTTCTCCTTAAGACGATAATACCCAGCACTGATGCTGACGGTATTCCAGCATTCGTCTTCCAAGATACAACGACCTTGTCTTATAATAGTAACACTACAAATTACAAAATCCAGCGAACCTACTCACGTTTTGATCTCTCAAGAAATTCGAGGACTAAAATGCACGAAAATAATATTTCGAGACTAAATTGTAAAATATGTTTAATGCAGAATTTAGGAAGAAGAATAAAATCAAAATTGATTTTGGAGTGAATGAAAATTGGGATATGGGGGCCAAGTTATAGAAGTTGAAATATTGTGTTCAAAAGATACTACAGTCGAAAAGTTATGTCTCCAACAGACATAAACCGTTTGGACAGACTCAACCGTCAACCGTCCTTCTAGAAGAATCCACGTGTCACGCACAGAAAAATTGAGAAAAATGATATAAATTAAATATATTATTTTAAATAATAATAAAATAATATAAATCAAATATTATTTTACCAAAATAAAAATATATCAACTTGGTCCAAGTCCAGGCCCAAGGCCAAGCACACTTGAGTCTAGTAGCTCGGTCAGAGGACAGAGGGGGAACGCGCGTATGGATTTTGGCCCAACCTACTAACATGTAGGTTCTCTCACCTTCAAAGACTATTGGTACCCTTTGATGCCCAAACTCAAGTCCCAAACTTGAGCAATATAAAGTGGTTTATATTCTTCTAACTTTTCTATGTGGGATTGACATTTTTTCTAATTTCCCACCAATTTTTATTCCAATTTATTTCAACTTCAAGTGGTCATCTTTTGGCATTAGTTTCTCATTCACCCTAAATTGGTTTTGGAAAAATAAATATATCACATTAATCTACTCATGGAGTAGAACACACCCGGCCAAATAAATATTTTATCCAACTAATGAGACCCACTAAAATAATTAGTCAATAGTTGGCCAAACCAACTAATAAAAAATCAATTTTTTTAAAAATCCCCCACATGAATAAAAATTAATGCAATATACTTTGCAAACCCTATAGAGAAATCAGACAGAATGTTATCGCATCTGGATAGGTACCTTATGGGTTTGAACCTTCCGTAATATAATATTATTGGATTTACTTGGCTAATCAGTGAACTCAATGTCTTGACCTATCAGCCGATGGTGTAAACCAAGACAATAGTATCAACACAATACCTCCCTAACATTTTCGAGTTCTCACTATTGTGTTCATTTTGGCCCTAAACAACTCTTGGATTTCATAAGTGCTTTAGAGAATTCAAGCATTAGAAACATTCTCATAGAAACGGCCACACTTCACACTTATATAGATAATCTCATATTAAGAGTACATGTCATACCCCACTTAGATAGTCCAAGATATAGGAATCATTAAAATTATAACTTAACCTAAAACTTTCTGTAGACAACACTTTCTTATCATAGAAATGGGTAGGAGTTAACTCTGAAGTGTTTCTTTGAATATTCATAACTTAGTTGTCTCATTGAACCAAGATTTTAGGATCTCCAGTCAGCAATGTTGGGTTACCATTACAAAGATTCTTACGTAGTTGGCTTTAAGCACATTCCCCTTGATATGCAGTATACTTGATCTCTTGGTAAACCTTTGGTAAGCGGATCCACAAGATTTTCTCTAGACTTTACATAATCTATGGAAATAACATCATTTGATATCAACTCCTTAATTGTGTTATGTCTTCGACGAATATGTTGAGACTTACCATTATACATACTACTTTGTACTCTACCGATAGCCGATTGACTATCACAATATATACTAATTACAGGCCCAGGTTTAGGCCAACATGAAATATCCTCTAAAAAATTCCAAAGCCATTCTATTTCCTCTCCAGCTTTATCTAAAGCTATGAACTCAGATTTCATTGTAGATTGAGCTATACATGTTTGTTTAGAGGATTTCCAAGATACGATCGCACCAACAATGGTAAAAACATACCCACCAGTAGATTTTGAGTCTTTTGTATCTGATATTCAATTAGCATCACATATCCTTCTAATATAGCGGATATCTAGTATAATGTAATCCATTATTTGATGTGTATCGTAGATATATAAGAACCCTTACCAATGCCTTTCAATGATCATTATTTGGGTTACTTGTATATTTACTAGGTTTGTTCACTGCATATGCAATATTCGGACGAGTGCAGTTTGTAATATACATTAGACTGCCTATTATCTGAAAATACTCTAATTGAGATACACTTTTATGTTTGGCCAAATGTATACTTAAGTCTACCGGTGTTTTAACTGGATTTTCATCATATATATGAAACTTCTTAAGTACAGTCTCAATATAGTGAGATTAAGATAAGACAAGTCCCTCAAATGTTTTAAAGATTTTAATTCCTAATATTACATCTGCAATACCCATATCTTTCATGTCAAAATGTTTTATCAACATTTTCTTCGTATTTGTTATGATAACATAATTACTACCATAATTAGCATATCATCAACATAAATATGCATTAGGTGTGGTTTTAATACAAACACATTTATCACATTCCTAATCTTAAAACCATTTGACAACTTAGTTTTGTCAAATTTTGCATGCCATTGTTTTGGTGCTTGCTTTAGTCCATATAACGACTTAACGAGCATACACACATTTTTCTCATGTCCAGGAGCAATGAACCCTTCGAGTTGTTCCATACAAATTTCTTCTTCTAACTCACCATTTAAGAAAGCTGTTTTGACGTCCATCTAATAGATTTCCAAACTATGCAACGCTACAATTGCAATTAATACTCTAATTGATGTTATCATTGTCACAGGTGAATATGTATCGAAAAAATTAAGGCCGTCTTTTTGTTTGAATCCTTTTGCTACCAATCTGGCCTTATATTTATCAACTGATCCATCGGTCTTTACTTCTCTTTCGAAAATCCATTTACAACATAACGGTTTGTTACCAGGTTGAAGATCTATCAACTCCCAGGTATGATTCTGCATAATAGAATCAATTTCACTATTGATAGCCTCTTTTCAAAATGGAGCTTCTGGACTAGACATTGCTTCATTGAAAAAATCTAGACCAAAAGATGTAGATGTTTTGGTCCTTTTGTTACGTCTTGGTTCTTCATCACTTTGATGATTACCAATTGCACTATCATAAGTTCATATTGCGAACTTATCTCTTTCATTTTCTTACGAGGAAACTTGTCCTAAAAAAATACATTATTCCTAGAATCAATGATAGTATTTTCATATACATCCAGAATGTCTGTCTTATATACGAGGAACCGATAAGCACTAGTATTATTAGCATATCCAATGAATATGCAATCGATGGTCTTAGGCCCTATTTTAACTTATTTAAGCTTTGGTATTTCTACCTTAGCCAAACAGCCCCACACTTTTAAGTACTTGTACAAATGTTTATGACATTTTCATAACTCATAAGGAGTTTCATTCTTACTTTTGTGTGGTAATTTATTTAGAATGTGGTTAGCTGAGAGAATTGCTTCCCCTACAAATTTTGAGGTAAACTAGAACTAATCAACATAGCGTCCACCATTTCTTTCAGAATACAATTTTTGCATTTCCCAATACCGTTCGACTAAGGTGAATAAGGAGCTGTAGTTTGATGAATAATCTCAGAATTTGAACAAAAAATTTCTAACGGTGCTCCATATTCCCCACTTTTGTTACTACGAACAACTTTTATTCGTTTTCTTAGTTGATTCTTAACCTCATTCTTGTACTGCCTAAATGCTTCTAAGGTCTTGTCTTTACTTCCTAGCAAATAAACATAACAGTATCTTGTGCAATCATCTATAAAAGTAATAAAATACTTTTTACCTCATCTAGTTTACACAAACTTTAAATCACAAATATTACTGTGAATTAGTTCTAGAGGATTCGAGTTCTTTTCAACTGAATGAACGGTATTTTAGCTAATTTTGTTTCTACACATATTTCGCACCGATGATTTTGATCAAGGGAAATCGAAGTCAATAAATCTAAACTTACCAATTTATATAAAGTATTAACATTTACATGTCCTAACCTATCATGCCATAAGTTAGAAGACTCAATCAAGTTAGTAGAAGATTTATTTTTATTAATATCAAAATCATGAAGTACAAGCATTACATTCATTTTGAATAGCACATTGGCTAAGTATCATTTGCCTATAAATATGTCATTTTTGGTGAGTACAAACTTATCTGATTCAAATACAAGTCTAAACCTACTCTTGCTTAACAAAGCTCCAGATACGAAGTTTTTGTGATATCGGGAACATGCAGCACATCGATGAGTGTTATTTCTTTCCCTGATGTCATCTTCAGCGCTACTTTACATAGACCAACAACTTTTGATGTTACCGAGTTGTCCATGAATAGTTGTCATCCATTGATAGGAGTGTAAGATGAAAACATCTCCTTATCAGCACAAACGTGACGAGTAGCGCCTGTATCATTGAACCATTCTCTCGGATTGTCCACCATGTTAGCTTCAAATACAACAATTGAGAACATTAGTTCAGACATACTGTTAGACAATTTGTCTTCCTTGGTCAAGTGTACTTGGTCTTTTTTGTTTTACTTTTTCTTTCGGCAGTCCTTTGCAATGTGACCAAGCTTACCGCGGTTATAGTAATCTCATTTGAATTTCTTGGCCTTGCTATTTTGTTTGCCATTACCCGAGTACTTCCTTTTCTTACTAGTATTTGGCTCCACCAAATTGACTTTAGCCTCCATTTGCAGCTTTCTAGATTTCTTTTCAGAATTAAGATTATATTCCTCAATTCTTAACCGTACAATTAGATCTTCAAGTTTCATTTCCTTGCGTTTATGTTTCAGGTAGTTCTTGAAATCTTTCCACATTGGTGGTAATTTTTCGATAATCGCAGTAACCTGAAATGACTCACGGAGCTTCATACCTTCTGCATGTATATCGTGCAAGATGATTTGTAGCTCTTGGACTTAATTCGTTACTGTTTTAGAATCTACCATTTTGAAGTCTAAGAATTTACCTACAACGAATTTCTTCAATCTGGCGTATTCCATTTTGTACTTCTTTTTCAATCACTCCCACAGTATTTAGTTGTCTGACTGAATAGTATACGCTGTATAGTGTGTTGTTAAGGCAATTGATGATGTAATTTCTACACAAAAAGTCACTATGACTCCATGCATCGAATGCTGAATGTTTTTTAGAATGTATTTCATCTTCCTTAACAGTTGGAGCATCTTCACTCAAGAATTTCGTCATATTTAGAGTCGTGAAATAAAACAACATTTTCTGTTGCCATCTCTTAAAATCCACTCGTGCATTTTTAGAGTATACGACAGATACAGTATTACTTGTCATTAACGTCTTAAGATTGTTGGAAGTTGGCAAGTAATAATATCATCGCTAATTGATTTGGACATAATAAGGTCGTGCAAAAAATGAACGATATAAAATATTTTTGGTCGAGGCAAGAGTTCGACTCTTTCTCCTTAAGACGATAATGCCCTGCGCTGGTGCGACGGAATTCCAGCACTCATCTCCCAAGATACAACGACCTCATCTTGTAATAGTAGCACTACAAATTACAAGACCCGACGAACCTACTCACGTTTTGATCTCTCAAGAAATTCGAGGACTAAAATACACGAAAATAATATTTTGAGACTGGATTGCAAAATATGATTAATGCAGTGATGAAAGAAGAATTTCGGAAGAAGAATAAAATCAGAATTGATTTTGAAGTGAATGAAAATCGGGATATGTGGGCCAATTTATTGAAAGGTTATGTCCAAAAGATACAACAATCGAAAAGATGTGTCTCCAACAGACACAAACCTTTTGGACAGGCTCAACCGTCAACCGCCCTTCTAGAAGAATCCACGTGTCACGCACAGAAAAATCAGGGAAAAAATAATATAAATCAAATATATTATTATTTTAAATAATAATAAAATAATATAAATCAAATATTATTTTACCAAAAAAATATATACTAGCTTGGCCCAAGTCCAAGTCCAAGCCCAAGCCCATGACCCGTGACTCATGCCCGTGTCGTGTCGTGCCGGCAAGTCGGATGGTGGCGGCACGCACGTGTGGGCTTTGGCTCAACCTACAGCATGTAGGTTTTCTCACCTTCAAAGACTATTGATACCCCTTGAGGCTCAAACCCAAGTCCCGAACTTGAGCAATATAAAGTGATTTATATTCTTCTAGCTTTCCTATGTAGGATTATCACTTTTCCAATTTCTCACCAACTTTTATTCCAATTTATTTCAACTTCAAGTGGTCATCGTTTGGCCTTAATTTCTCATTCACAATAAATTATTTTTGAGAAAATAAATATATCACATTAATCTACTCATAGAGTAGAACACTCGGTCAAATAAATATTTTGTCCAACTAAAGGGACCCACTAAAATAATTGGTCAAAAGTTAGTCAAACCTAATAAAAAACCAATTTTCCAACAATGTTCTAATTGGATTTGGACTATTACATATAACCGCAATGTAATGTTGATTCTAAGATGTGTGCTTGCTATGTGAAATAATGTGCAGTATCATGTTTGATTACAAGACACTTTAAAACATTTATCAATACAACACGATAGTGGTTTTTTCCTAATGGAACATTAAGCATTTGTTTAGCACAACTTATCACAACATCATTATTTCACATACTTATTTTCAATCACGCATTTTCCCAATTATATAATCTTTCACTTGAATCCATAATATTTCTTTACATTTTAAGCACATAATCTCCAAAAAAAAAATCCAGTTTTATATTTTTGCTTCAGGTTTTTAAGTTACAATGTGGTTTATGATATATAACATATAAATCATACAATTAATGTCAATGCACTACAAAAAAACTCGACTTCAAAGACAGAAATTTCCGTCGCTAACATGTTTTAGCGACAAAAGATCTCCATTAGTAAATCTGACTGTGAAACCCTTGCCGGTAATTTACTTACGACTAGAGAATCCATCTCCAATTATCAACAAATTAGCAACAAAATTTCTGTCGATAATTACAAACGGATTGAATCGGATTTTGTCTTCGTCACTAATTACCAATGGATTGAACTCAATGCTAATGAGCAACAAACTTTTGTTATTATTTTCGTTGCTAACTATTGTTTGAAAAAAAAAAAAAACAAATATATATGTATTCTTGGGGGCGAGAGATATTAAAGTTTAATTTCAAAAAAATAATAAAAAATGCTAACATTGAAATTTTAATGGAAAAACTAACAAACAATGCGATGAAGTTAGAAGAATTTGAAGAATTTCACTTTCTGTATCGTTGCTCTGTTTCAAAAAATATTACACACACACACACAGATTACAAGAGTTTGTATTTACAGATAAATACACGTTTACAAGGACTATTATAAGTATCTAGATTTAAGGCTGTCAGTTGTAGAGTAAAAATATGGAATACAAATGTTGTTACATCCTTGAATTGAGGCTAAGAATCTGTAATCACTTTTGTCGCTTGATTTGAGGAATTTTCTTGATTTGAGGATGCTTCTGTTATACGCCACCACAAGATGGAGCTACCATCGGCTAAGCCAATCTTGTCTCTTAGAATTTCTATCCTTTGGCGTGAGAGCGCTTTTGTTAGAAGCTCAACTAGTTGGTCCTATGTGTTAACATGATGAACATTGAGAATTCCACGTCGGACCATATATCGGACAAAATGAAGATCAATTTGAATATGTTTCTTTCGAAAGTGTCGCACATGATTAAACTGGATGAACGTCTACTGCCCTATGCTTCTTCGAACGCCAAGAGATGGGATTTACACCTAGAAAGCTGATATATGCTGATGTGGAGGTCCGATCATCATAGTTGTCCGCTTAATCGCATCAGAGTATGTAATGAGTTCAAATCTAGATTTTTTTATGTGAATTCCATAAAAGATAGTTTGCTTTAAATAACGAAAAAGTTGATTTGCGACTGTCCAATGGGTCAATGTAGGCTTGTGCATAAACTGTGGACGTTTGTTGACTGAGAAAGAAATGTCAGGGCGGGTGAGTGACAAATATTTAAAGGCACCAATGACACTTGTGTAATATTGGTGGATGAGGTGCCATCATCCAATTTGAGGGGTGTGCTGGTTGACAATGGTGTTGAGATATCTTTAGCACCAGTTATATTGGTTTTGGACAATAGGTCTCGAATGTACTTGTGTTGAGATAAAACAATTCCAGATTTTCTTGAAATAGCCTTCATTCCCAAGAAGTAATGGAGTTGTCCCATGTCCTTTAAACAAAAATCTCAGACACAAAGCATGTGTTATTACGAGTGATAACCAAATCATCCACATATACTAATAAATAGCATATAATAGAATTCTGATTATATATAAAAAGAGATGAGTCAGCTTTTGAATTCTAAAACCCAAGGTCCATAATGGCCAATTTAAGAGCTGAATACCAAGCTCTTGGGGCCTGTTTAAGGCCATAAATAGCCTTACGTAACATCCACACATAATTTGGCTTGATGACATCTTTGAATCCCGACGATTGTATCATATACACCATCTCAGTCAATTCACCATGCAAAAATGCATTGTTGACATCTAACTGTTTTAAGAACAACCCCTGCATTACCGCCACTGTCAAAACAGCTCTAAGAGTAGCTGGTTCCACAATCAGGCTAAAAGTTTCATTGTAATCTTCCCATTCTCGTTGATTAAAGCCTTTTGCGACAAACTTCGCTCTAAAGCAATCAACTAACCGATCTGATTTTCGTTCCATACTACCCATTCGCACCCAACATGATTGCAATTTTTAGGTAGGGAAACAAGTTCCCATGTACCATGACGTATGATTGCGGTAATTTCATCTTACATAGCTTGTCTCCAGTGAGGTTCACTGAGTGCTTGGCCCATACAGGTTGGTTCAATGGTTGGTGGGAATGGGTGTTTGGTCACAGAATTGAATTGTTTGGGTTTATGAGTGTTATTCATGGACCGAGTGGTCATTGTGTGAATTCGATGAGAAGGAGGCAAAAGAGGGTCAATTTGGTGTTCATCTCTAGCAATCGTGTTTTTTGATGCGTAAGAAGTGTGTGAATTTGAGTGAGAGGGCAAGGGATCATGTGATTGAGAGAAATTAGGGCATGAATTTAGGGATTGCATATCTCGAAAATTAGAAGAAGAGGAATCGGAGTAGTTACCTGGGGATGATACGAAAATGGTGTTACCTCTTGTTGTCGCTAGTGGTGGTTCTGACAGAGTGATGAGTTGCACAATTGTCGTAGACGAGAGAGATGTAGCTGGTGCCGTGTTTCGACTGAATGAAGATGAGGGTGGGTTTGACTTTCGTCAAATAGAACATGCCTAGATAGATAAAGTTTTTGGGCCTTTAGGTTAAGGCACTTATACGCATTCTGGGTTGGGGAATAGCCCACAAACACGTAAGGAGTTGCCTTGGGCTGCAACTTATTTTTGTTATAGGGCTTGGTGATGGAGAAACATAAACACCCAAATTTTCTGAGTTTGAGGTAGTTTGGTGGCTAATGAAATAATTCTTCAAAGGGTGATTTGTTATGTAGGAGTGGAAAAAGCATTAGTAGCTATGTCAAGGAATTGAGTGGAGCTACGAGCCGAAATTCTAAGCTCAGGCTCGGCTCGAGCTTTTTTTATCCGAGCTTTTTTGGGCTCGAGCCGAGCCGAGCAAAAGCTCGGCCTAAAAAATGAGGCTCGAGCCGAAACCCGAGCTTTCGGCTTGAGTCTTAACGGGCCGAGTCGGCTCGATTTTTGAGGTTTTCTTTTTTTTAGAGCTGCACCAGGCAGCTAAAATAGCTTTCTGCACAAAGCAGGCAGCTAGCTGTGGCTGCCTGCTCAAGCAAGCAGCAACAGGTTGCTTATATTTTTAATTTATTTTTAAATATAATGAGCATCTCATACAAATGGGGGCTCAGCCTGGGTCTAGGCTCGGTTCCCCGGCTCGGGCTTTTTCCGAGTAAAGCCCAAAGCCAGAGCCAGCGAGGTTTTTTGCCATCCCTAAGCATAAGGCCAATATGAAAGAGATAAAGATGCATCATGTAAAAGGTTAAGACCTGTTTCAACCAAATGACGATGACGACACTTGAATACACCATTTTGTTGTGGTGTGTGAGGAGCAGTGGTGTAATGTCTTATTCCATGTATTGAAAAAAAAAAAAATTAAGCCACAAATTCACCAACATTGTCCGGGTAGATACTTTTGTTTTTTGATTGAAATCGATTTTCAACAAGATCTTTAAATTGGAGAAAATATCGTGCTAAACCCGAATTTTGTTTCCATTGGATAAAACCAGATATATTTTGTAAAATGATCAATGAAAATCAAATAATATCGTGAGCCATTAATGCCAATTTTATTTGAGGGACATCTGTGTAAATTAAATCAAGTGGTGCATGGCTTTGAAAGCTATTGATCCGAAATGGTTGGTTGTGCGCTTTATTGATTGAACAGGAGGTACAAAGATGAGAACCGTGTTCTTCTTTTATTATTGGAAGTGAAATTTTTTTAACAAGATGATGAACTATTTTATGAGACGCATGTCCAAGACGTTTGTACCACCCATCTATTGAGGTCCATTCATGCACATTTGCAACCATTTTTGGATAAGCTTTCATAAGTGATTTCGGAAGAGTGTAAACATCATTTTCACATGCATCTTTGAGTAGAACCGTCCCTGTGATCTTGTCCTTAACAAGGAAATACAAAGGATGAAATTCATCAAAAACATTAGTTTGTGAGGTAATATGATGGATATAAATGAGATTTTTGCGGATATTAGGAACACAAAGTGTGTCATTTAAACGAAAGGTATGCGTGGGTGATTTGAGAACCAGGGCGCCAATGTGTGATACATGCAAACCTGAACTGTCACCTATGACAACTTCATCAGTGCCATCGTATTTAGAGTGAACAGATAAATCGGCCAAGTTACCAGTGATGTTGTGTGAAGCGCCGGAATCAATAAGTCATTTTGTGTCCTTTGCAGGTAAGGTTGCAACATAATTAGCAGTGGGCTTAGTAATATGCAAATGTGGGCAATGTTTCGCAATATGGCCTAGTTCATTACATATTTGCCACTTAAAAGTGTATTTGCGCTGCCCATTGGACCTTTTGTTATTCTTTGGGCCTCCATATTGACGATAAGAGCCCTGGTTAGAGTCTTTCCATGAAGAGCCTCCATTTCGACCAGACCCATTTTTAAAGTGCCCTTTGGAGTTTTCGCCGCCGGATGAGTACCCAGTTCACCGATTGGAGTAGTGGCCGATGCAACCAGTTGCTGAGTGGTGGTTTTAAGGCGTTGGAGATAAGCACCATGACCAACTAGAAGATCATGAAGTTCCTCAACCGCCAGTGGCCTTTCCCGTGCACGTATAGGTGCGACGATTTTGCGAAAATAGTTTCCCAGTCCATTAAGGATGTACAGAGTTAAATCATCCTCTGAGATGGGATGATTTATGAGAGAGATTTCATCGGCAAGAGCCTTAACAGTGTGCAGGTATTCTTGAACCGTCTGATTCCCTTTCTTGATCATTGTGAGCTCTTCCTTCAATTGCATTCCCGAGTGTGAGATTTGCTCGCATACAGAGTGTGAAATTTTTGCTATGCTTGTTGAGATGTTTTTACTGCAGAAATAAATGGGGTGATTGTGGTGGTAATAGATTCCAAAATGACACTTAGGATAAGTTTATCTTGTCTTATCCAGTGGGTTTTCTGTGGATTGGTAGTGGAGGGATCATCGAAGGTGGGCAAGGATTGTCATCGGTGACATAATCTAGTAGATTATATCCAATTAGGAGGGCTTCAAATTGGGTATGCCATTGAGGAAAGGTTGAGGGTGTAAGTTATATATTTATTTGAGCAGAAATATTGAGTGCAATGAGAGGTATCTGGTGGAGTGAAAATCGGATGGTGGGTGTTTTCAGAGGTTGGGTCGAATTCTCGTTAGAGGAAGGCTCTCCTGATACCATGATGAAGTTTGAAGTATTTGAAGAATTTCACTTTCTGTATAGCTGCTATATTTCAAAAAATATCAAACTGTGATATTACAAGAGTTTGTATGTACAGATAAATACACATGTACAAAGACTATTTTAAGTAGGGATGGCAAAAAAGTTCGTCGGCTTGGGCTTGGCTCGAAAAAAGTCCAAGCTGGGCCCTGCTCGAGCTCGATCCCACCGAGCCCCATTTTGGAGCATCTGCTCGAGCCGGGCTCGGCTCGGGTTCGTCACCGGCCAGTGACTAAATAATATATATAAAAAGAATTAAATTTTTTTAAGTTTAAATGTATTTTTTTATAAATTAATATTTGGTTATTATTTATAACACGTATAAATTGCACAAATTTTCAATATATTATAAAAAATTATAGATTTATAACGAATTTAAAAAAAATACGAGCCAACTCGGCTCGGCCCGCTAAGGCTCGAGCCGAAAGCTCGGGCCGAGCCTTAAGTTTTTGGCCGAGCTTTTGCTCAGCTAGGCTCGGGCCCAAAAAATCTCGGACATGTTTTGCTCGAGCCAAGTCCGGGTTTTGAGTTTCGGCTTGTGTCTCGGCTAGGCTCGTTGATATGGCTAATTTTAAGTAAGTATCCTAGAATTAAGGCTGTCAGTTACATAGTATGAAGATGGAATACAAAAGCTGTTACATCCTTAAATTGAGGCTAAGAATCTGCAATCACTTTTGTTGCTTTATTTGAGGATTCTTGTGTTATATCCCTTTAATGTATAAAATTCAAACCAACATAAAATAAAACTAAATTACAAAAATAGTTAGTCCAACTATGTCTTCCACAAATGGAGTACGACGTAGTAGAAGATTATAGAAAAGATGAACAATCTCACAAAGATAAGAAAACTCACGAGAA